>PVLC010034740.1:0-10579 GCA_004027655.1 Graphiurus murinus | reverse complement strand
TCATTTTCTAATTTTATGTGTGTATGTGTGTGTGGTACTGGGGATTAAACCCAGAGGCATTTTACCTTCGAGCTATACTCCCAGTTCAATTTGTTTTCTTATTTTGGAAATAGGGTCTCACTAGTTTGATGAGAGTCTCACTACTTGCTGAGGTTGTCTTCGAACCTTCAGTCTTCCTGTCTCAACCTCTCAAGTACTGGGATTACAGGCATGCACCACCACACCTGACTCCTCATTTTCTAATTTTAGAAGATACTGACTCTGCAACTAGAGCACTCTCAGTTGTCCATTTGTGGTTTGTCTCCATCATGAAGGTTTTCATCTGCTAGTCTTTCTTTGACCCTATGTATCTGAGAAAGGAGTGTCCCTCTGAGTAAGACAATCATTGCTAACTCATCCAGGAGTAGTCAGCTTCCAGAACAGAGTTCGGATAGCTGCAGTTACAGATTATTCCTATCTGATGTATTCCTTTATGCCCCCCTTGATCAACCAAATAACAGAGGCTCTGACAAAATGACAACCACTTTTCTTTCTCTTTTTTTTTTGCGGTACTGGGGATTGAACTCAGGGGCTTTCTACCTTTGAGCTATACCCCCAGCCCTATTTTTTTAATCTTTATTTTGAAACTGGGTCTCACTAAGTTGTGGAATGCCTCACTAGGTAGCTGAGGCTGGCCACGAACCGGATCCTCCGGTCTCAGTCTCCCAAATGCTGGGATTACAAGCGTGAGCCACCACGCCTGGCTGACACCCAGTTTTCTATGTGAAACATAAAATGAAACAATTATTGATACATTCTCCTAGCTACATTACTTAAGAAATGAGGATCTAGCCAGCGTGGTGGAGCATGCTTGTAATCCCAGCATTTGGGAGGCTGAGACCAGAGGATCCGGGTTCGAGGCCAGCCTCCACTACCTAGTGAAGCACTCCGAAACTTAGTGAGACCCTGTTTCAAAATAAAGAATAAAAAATAGTCGGGCGTGGTGGCACATGCTTATAATCCCAGCATTTGGGAGGCTGAGACCGGAGGATCCGGGTTCGCAGCCAGCTTCAGCTACTTAGTGAGGCCCTCTGCAACTTAGTGAGACCCTGTTTCAAAATAAAGAACAAAATATAGGGCTGGGGGTGTAGCTCGGAGGTAGAATGCCCCTGAGTTCAATCCCCAGTACCGTAAAAAAAAAAAGAAAAAGAAAAGAAATGAGGATCTTGTGGTTTTTGACAGGTAAGGCCACTCTTTTATCTGAGCTTCTCTGACCTGCTCCTGGGAATTTGCTGGCTCACTGAGGCACTTCTCTATGGAACTTCAGCAGTCAATAAAGACATCATCTGCTATAACCTGCAAGCAATTGGACAGGTAAGTGCTACTAGACTGTGACCACACCTTACAAAGAAGATACATTCAGAAACCAAAAAATGACTCATCCTAGGAAATGGAGACCCATTTGTTTATTATGCATTGTAACAATAACTTTTTTTTTTTTTTTGGCAGTACTAGGGATTGAACCCAGGGGCATTCTACCTCTGAGCTACACTCCCAGTTCTATTTTTTATTCTTTTTGTTTTTTTTTCTTGCGGTACCAGGGATTAAACTCAGAGGCATTCTACCTCTGAACAACACCCCCAGCCCTATTTTATATTCATTATTTTGAAACAGGGTCTCACTAAGTTAGGGAGGGCCTCACGAAGTAGCTGAGGTTGGCCACGAACCCGGATTCTCCAGTCTTAGCCTTCCAAGTACTGGGATTACAAGTGTGTACCACCACACCTGACGTAACAATTACTTTAGTCTTTTTTTTTTTTCAGTACTAAGAATTGAACTCAAGGGCATTTTACCTCTGAGCTACACCCCCAGCCCTAATTTTTTTTTTTTTTTTTTTTTTTTTTTTTTGCGGAACTGGGGGTTGAACTCAGGGGCATTCTACCTCCGAGCTACACCCCCAGCCCTATTTTTTTATTCTTTATTTTGAAACCGAGTCTCACTAAGTTGCGGAGTGCCTCACTAGGTAGCTGAGGCTGGCCGCGAACCCGGATCCTCTGGTCTCAGCCTCCCGAATGCTGGGATTACAAGCGTGCGCCACCACGCCCGGCCCCAGCCCTAATTTTTTTGTTTGTTTGTTTTGAAACAGGATTTTGCCAGGTTGCTGAGAGTTCTACTTGCTGAAGCTATCCTCTAACATTCAATCCTCCTGTCTCAGCCTCCCAAGTACTGGGTCAATGGATTAACCCACACAGTACTGCTAGTGTATAATATTTCTTCTAAACTTATAAGACTTAGCCGGGCGTGGTGGCGCACGCTTGTAATCCTAGCATTTGAGAGGCTGAGACAGGAGGACTCGGGTTCGCGGCCAGCCTCAGCTACCTAGTGAGGCACTCCGCAACTTAGTGAGACCCTGTTTCAAAATAAAGAATAAAAAATAGGACTTGGGGTGTAACTCAGAGGTAGAATGCCCCTGAGTTCAATCCCCAGTACCAGAAAAAAAAAAAAAAAACTTATAAGACTTGCTGGGTGTGGTGGCACATGCCTGTATTCTCAGTACTATACCCCCAGCCCTTTTTTAAATTTTTTTACTTTGGAAACAGGGTCTCACTAAGTTGCTGATGCTGACTTTAAACCTGCAATCCTCCTGTCTCAGCCTCCATGTACTGGGATTATAGGCATGCACCACCATGCACAGCTCATATATAGCTTTTAAATGTCCTTTCCAGGTTTAGGATACTAAAGCTTCAAGAGACATGAATATTTTTGTTTTGAGTTTTTCCTCCCCTGCTGGGGTAAATGTGGGGTACAAATTAGACTAGACTTGTTCACCTCTTACATTGTTATGCACCTGTAGTTATTGAGTTCCTGTCTAATTCAGATACTGAAGCGATTCAGATACACTCAGCGATTTCAGGGAGGAGAATTGGCTCAGTACAGGTGAAGCACTCTTAGGCCACTTCACTGAACCGGAACACAAGAATTAATAATTTACTAGGGGCTAATCATTTGTTCTGAAACTTACCAGAAAAACAAAATGAATATGAGAACCAAGCCATCAGAAATAACTTTCACTTTTTATTAATAGATTAAGATTTGGGGGTTTCCAAGTCCTACTTCTTTTGTCAGCAGTAAACGACAGTACTGAATAGCATTTGAATCAAAAGGCTTTGTGTACACTAGAGCATCTCACTCAGGGAGCCAGAATCTGATCTGTGGTCTCAGCTGCTATGATTTTAAAATTTCATTTCATGGCTAGCTCTGCACTAAGAGAATTTTGTTTTATATAATTGTCCCCAAAATAGTCTAGGGTCAGGAACAAATTCTGTGCTTTCTCCAAAAAGGTCTGGGCATCTTGGCTGTGCTGAGATTATTTATTTATTTATTTATTTATTTATTTATTTATTTATTTATTTGCGGTACTGGGGATTGAACTCAGGGGCATTCTACCTCCGAGCTACACCCCCAGCCCTATTTTTTATTCTTTATTTTGAAACCGAGTCTCACTAAGTTGCGGAGTGCCTCACTAGGTAGCTGAGGCTGGCCTCGAACCCGGATCCTCCGGTCTCAGCCTCCCGAATGCTAGGATTACAAGCGTGCGCCACCACTCCCAGTTTATAACTGAGATTTTTAAGCAAGTTAACTTTCCAGTCTTAGTTTTCTTGTGTAAAATAGGAATATTGATAGAATGTGAAGATTACATAACAAATGAAAAGTGTTTGCTCTCAGTCAGTGTAAACTATTCTTCTATTTTTGGAAATAAAATAGAATATCTACCGCCTCAAAAACAAAATTCAAGCTGGGCATGGTGGTGCACACTTGTCATCCCAGTAATTGGGAGGCTGAGACCAGAGGATCCAGGTTCTCAGCCAGCCTCAGCTACTTAGTGAGGCCCTCTGCAACTTAACGAGACCCTGTTTCAAAATAAAGAATAAAAATTAGGGCTGGGGATGTAGCTCAGAAGTAGAATGCCCCTGGGTTAACCCCAGTACCACAAAACAAACAAACAAAAACCAACAACAAGATTCACCTGCATATTGTTTGCTTCCTTCACACAGTTACTGCTCTATTACTTTCTTTCTTTCTTTTTTTTTTCTGGTACTGGGAATTGAACCCAAGAACATTCTACCTCTGAGCTATACCCCCAGCCCTTTTTTATTTTTTATTTTTATTTTTATTTTTTATTTTTTATTTATTTATTTATTTATTTTTTGCGGTACTGGGGATTGAACTCAGGGGCGTTCTACCTCCGAGCTACACTGCCAGCCCTATTTTTTATTCTTTATTTTGAAACCGAGTCTCACTAAGTTGCGGAGTGCCTCACTAGGTAGCTGAGGCTGGCCGCGAACCCGGATCCTCTGGTCTCAGCCTCCCGAATGCTGGGTATTTTTTATTTTTATTTATTTATTTTTGCGGTACTGGGGGTTGAACTCAAGGGCATTCTACCTTGGAGCTATACCCCCCGCCCTATTTTTTTTTTTTTTTTATTCTTTATTTTGAAACCGAGTCTCACTAAGTTGCGAAGTGCCTCACTAGGTAGCTGAGGCTGGCCGCGAACCCAGATCCTCCGGTCTCAGCCTCCCGAATGCTGGGATTACAAGCGTGCGCCACCATGCCCGGCTCCCAGCCCTTTTTTAAATTACTTTTTAGTTTGAAACAGGGTCTCCTAAGTTACTTAATGCTGGTCTCTGACCTATTATCCTCCTGTCTCAACATGCCAAGTACTGGGATTATAGGCGTGTGCTACCTCACCTGTTTTGTTAATATATTCTTAGTGCCTCTCTGATCTCTCAGACTCCCAACTCTCCCAACTCCAAGACCTAAATATAGTGATAAGGGGTTTATATATCATTACTATTATGATTTTAGGATCTTTTATTTTTTTTTTTTATTTTTATTTTTTATTATACCGGGGATTTAACTCAGGGGCATTCTACCTCCGAGCTATACCCCCAGCCCTATTTTTTATTCTTTATTTTGAAACCGAGTCTCACTAAGTTGCGGAGTGCCTCACTAGGTAGCTGAGGCTGGCCGCGAACCCGGATCCTCCGGTCTCAGCCTCCCAAATGCTGGGATTACAAGCGTGCGCCACCACGCCCGGCTGATTTTAGGATCTTTTAATGGTTTAAGTATAAGAGGGGTTCAGATAAGCTTTTGCAAATAGATAGCAAAAATAGAATTTTTCATCTTACTGACAAAATTATGCCAGTATTTTTATAACTGATAGAAACTTTTTTTTCTTTCTTTTTTTTTTTTTTGGTGGTACTGGGGATTGAACCCAGGGGCATTCTACCTCCGAGCTGCATCCCCAGCCCTATTTTTTATTCCTTATTTTGAAACAGGGTCTCACTATGTTGCAGAGGGCCTCACTAGGTAGCTGAGGCTGTCCGCGAACTCAGCTACCTGATAGAAACTTTTCAGTGATAAGCTTAAACTGCCATACATTCAAGATTTTTTTTTTTTTTTTTTGCGGTACTGGAAATTGAACTTAGGGTCATTCTACCTTTGAGCTATACCCCCAGCCCTATTTTTTATTCTTTATTTTGAAACAGGGTCTCACTAAGTTGCGGAGTGCCTCACTAGGTAGCTGAGGCTGGCTGCAAACCGGGATCCTCTGGTCTCAGCCTCCCAAATGCTGGGATTACAAGCATGCGCCACCATGCCTGGCTCATTCAAGATATTTTTATAAAGAATTAGTTTTAGAGCCGAGCGTGTTGGCTCATGTTTGTAATCCAGTACTTGGGAGGCTGAGGCTGGAGGATCTGGGTTCGTGGCCAGCCTCAGCTACTTAGCGAGGCCCTCTGCAACTCAATGAGACCCTGTTTCAAAATAAAGAATAAAAAATAGGGCTGGAGGTGTAGCTTGGAAGTAGAATGCCCCTGGGTTCAATCCTCAGTACTGGGGGAAAAAAAAATGAGTTTTAAACCAGGCATGGTTACACACACCTATAATCCAAGTACTTTGGCATGCTGAGACAGGAGGACTGCAAATTCGAGGCCAGTCTCAACAACTTAGCAAGACCCTTAGCAACTCAGTGAGACTCTTATTTCAAAATAAAAAAAAATAAGCCGGGCGTGGTGGCGCACGCTTGTAATCCCAGCATTCGGGAGGCTGAGACCGGAGGATCCCGGTTTGCGGCCAGCCTCAGCTACCTAGTGAGGCACTCCACAACTTAGTGAGACCCAGTTTCAAAATAAAGTAAAAAACAGGGCTGGGGGTATAGCTCGGAGGTAGAATGCCCCTGAGTTCAATCCCCAGTACCGCAAAAAATTAAAAAAAAATAAATAAAATAGGGCTGGGCGTGGTGGCACACGCTTGTTATCCCAGTACTTGGGAGGCTGAGACTGAAGGATCCAGGTTCACAGCCAGCCTCAGCTGTTTAGTGAGGCCTTCTGCAATTTAGTGAGACCCTGTTTCAAATAAAGAATAAAAAATAGGACTGGGGGTGTAGCTCAGAGGTAGAATGCCACTGGGTTTAGCCCCCAGTACCTCAAAAAAGAAAAAAAAAAATACAGCTCAGTGGTGAAGTGTTTCCCTATTATGTTCAGGGCCGTTGAGTTCAGCAGTCAGTAACACACACACACATCCAAAAGGAGGAGTTAGGTAAGAGGGGGTAGATAATTTTGTGGTTCCTCTGAATAGTCAAAAGGATAAAATAAGGAAGGTGGGCATATTCTAGGTAGGCCTGGGTAGAATTCCTGGACATGGTTGGTTTGTGTGATGGTATAAATACAAGATAGTATGTTACTACAACAGGAGGGATGCTCATATTAGAAAATAGTGAAATAAATTAAGGAAGTCAGAATGGAATAGTTATAATGGGTTGTTTTGATTTTCACCTAGATATTCTACATTTCCTCATTTTTCTATACTATCCATTACATCTGGTATCTGTACACAGTGCTGAGAATGAAGCACAATCAGAGTGGACAGAGCACATCTCCACTGGTAAGTTTTATTCAGAGGTTATTAAGAATAGTGTGTGTATATGTATATACATATTTTTTTTCTTTTTTTTTTTTTTGTGGTACTAGGGATTGAACTCAGGGGCATTCTACCTCCGAGCTATACCCCCAGCCCTATTTTTTATTCTTTATTTCGAAACAGGGTCTCACTAAGTTTCGGAGTGCCTCACTAGGTAGCTGAGGCTGACCTCGAACCAGGATCCTCCAGTCTCAGCCTCCCGAATGGGATTACAAGCGTGCGCCACCACGCCTGGCTTATGTATTTTTTTCTTTTTGCAGTACTGGGAATTGAACTCAGAGACATTCTACCTCTGAGCTACACCTCCAGCCCTATTTTTATTTATTTATTTATTTATTTATTGTGGCACTGGGGATGGAACCCAGGGGCATTCTACCTCCGAGCTACACCCCCAGTCCTATTTTTTTATTCTTTATTTTGAAACAGGGTCTCACTAAGTTGTGGAGTGCCTCACTAGGTAGCTGACGCTGGCCTCAAACCCGGATCCTCCTGCCTTAGCCTCCCAAGTACTGGGATTACAAGCATGTGCCACCACACCCGGCTCCCAGCCCTATTTTTTTTTTTTTTTTTTTTTTTTTGTGGTACTGGGAATTGAACTCAGGGGCATTCTCCCTCCAAGCTATACCCCCAGCCCTATTTTGTTTTCTTTATTTTGAAACGGGGTCTCGCTAAGTTACAGAATGCCTCACTAGATAGCTGAGGCTGGCCACGAACCAGGATCTTCTGGTCTCAGCCTCCCAAATGCTGGGATTACAAGCGTGCGCCACCACACCCAGCTTCCCAGCCCTATTTCTTAACTCTTTATTTTGAAACAGGTCTCACTAAGTTGTGGAGGGCTTCACTGAGTAGCTGACGTTGGCTGAGAACCTGCTATCCTCCTGTCTCAGCCTCTTAAGTACTGGGATTACAAGCGTGCACCACCACACCCGGCTAGGGTAGTATATTAAACCCATATATTGCTGATAAACAGTGTAAGTATTTAGCACAAGCTAGGTGAATTTGTGGAGGTTAATCAAAGAAAACCATGTTCCTGCCAGGCATGGTGGTGCACACCTGTAATCCCAGTACTCAGGAGGCTGAGACAGAATCGCAGATTTGAGGCCAGCAGCAGCAACCTAGCAAGACTTTCAACAATCTAGTGAGATCCTGTGTTCAAACAAAAAATCAAAAGGGTTTGGGGTGTAGCTCAGAGGTAGAATGCCTCTGGGTGGTTGGATCCTCAGTACTATACACACAAAAAAATGTTTTCACAGAATTTCTATTCTGTTGACATCACTTCCTCCCTTGCTTACTCACACACAAAGGGTTTTATTTTTAGAGACATTGTGTGTGTGTGTGTGTGTGTGTGTTCGTGTTCCTGGGGATTGAACCCAGGGACATTCTACCTCTGAGCTATACCCCAACTCTATTTTTTTTTAAATTCTGAAACAGAGTCTCACTAGGTTGGTGAGAGTTTCACTACTTGCTGAGGCTGTCCTCGAATCTGTGATCATCCTGTTTCAGCCTCCTAAGTACTAGAATTATAGGCTTGCACCACCACACTCAGCTAGAAACATTATTTACAGTACTTCCATCCCTGCCTTGTTTGATTCAGTAAGGGAAATATTTGGCTCCATGCCATCCATCATAACAGAAAAAGATCCTGGAGGTCTCGCGCATAGCTCAATGGTTAAGCACTTGCCTAGCATGTGCAAGGCTCTGGGTTCTATCCCTAGCACACACACACACGTCTTAGAGGAGTCAGGGAAGGTGCTGTCCACTAACATAGGATATGGGGTTACAGGTATTAGAGGAAGCATGTTTATTCTGTACTGCTGTATTTCTTCACTATGTGCGGGTGACAGGTACTGGCTTGCAGATAGGCAGAGGAATTAATGTATGGTAGTCAAATGGATACAGAGGAGCAGTTATCTTTTTTTTTTTTTTTTTTTTTTTGTATGCACCACCATGCCTGGCTGAGATCTGTCTTTTAAATCCTGTTCTGAAGCTAGGAACAGGGGCTCATGCCTATAATCCCAGTACTTGGGAGGCTAGGATAGATAGATCACAGGTTTGAGGCTAGTGCACAGCAACTTAGCAAGATCCTGTTTCAAAAGAAAAAGGGCTAGGATGTAGCTCAGAGGTAGAACACCCTGAGTTCAATTCCCAGTACCACAAAAAATAAGTAAATACTGTTCTGTCACTTACCTCCTGAATGGAATTGGGCTCATCATCTCCATTGCTTCGGCCTCAGTTTTGTTTTGTTTTGTTTTTTTTAATCACGAAATGAAGTGTTGGTCTATGATCCTTAATGTCCCTTCCAATTCTAAGATACTTACTTAAGGTGTTTTGTTCAAAATCTTTCCTCATAAAATCCTAGTGGGTAGCCAGGCGTGGTGGCGCACGCTTGTAATCCCAGCATTTGGCAGGCTGAGACTGGAGGATCCGGGTTTGAAGCCAGCCTCAGCTACCTAGTGAGGCACTCCGCAACTTAGTGAGACCCTGTTTCAAAATAAAGAATAAAAAATAGGGCTGGGGGTATAGCTCGGAGGTAGAATGCCTCTGAGTTCAATACCCAGTACCGCAAAAAAAAAAAAAAAAAAAAATCCTAGTGGGTAGCAACCAATTTTTTTTTTTTTTTTTTTCTGTACTGGGGATTGAACTCAGAGGCATTCTACCTCCGAGCTATACCCCAGCCCTATTTTTTATTCTTTATTTTGAAACCGGGTCTCACTAAGTTGCGGAGTGCCTCACTAGGTAGCTGAGGCTGGCCGCGAACTCGGATCCTCCGGTCTCAGCCTCCCGAGTGCTGGGATTACAAGCGTGCACCACCACGCCCGGCTGGTAGCAACTAATTTTAAGATTTATTTTACAGTGCCAGGCATGGTGCACACACTTACAATTCTAGCACTTGGGAGCCTAAGACAGGAGGATTGCAGGTTTGAGGCCAGCCTCAGCAACTTAGTGAGACCTTGTTTCAAAATAAAAAATGAAATAGGACTGGGGGTGTATCTTGGAAGTAGCATGCCTCTGAGTTCAATCCCCAGCACATTGACAAACACATACAAAGATGTTTTACAGTATCTGATATAAGTAGGGGATTTTTTTTTTCTTTTTCTTTTCTTTTTTTTTTTTTTTGGTACTGGGGATTGAACTCAGGGGCATTCTACCTCTGAGCTATACCCCCAGACTTATTTTTATTCTTTATTTTGAAACAGGGTCTCCCTAAGTTGCAGAGTGCCTCACTAGGTAGCTGAGGCTGACCAAGAACCCAGATCCTCCAGTCTCAGCCTCCCAAATGCTGGGATTACAAGCATGAGCCACCACACCTGGCTGGGAATTTTTGTTTGTTTATTTTACAGTGCAAGGGATCAAATCCAGGCCTTTATGTATGTCAAGCACAAACTGTACTACTGAGCTATACCCTAGCACAAGCAGAAATTTTTTTTTTTTTTTTTTTTTTTTTTTGCGGTACTGGGGATTGAACTCAGGGGCATTCTACCTCCGAGCTATATCCCCAGCCCTATTTTTTATTCTTTATTTTGAAACCGAGTCTCACTAAGTTGCGGAGTGCCTCACTAAGTAGCTGAGGCTGGCCGCGAACCCGGATCCTCCGGTCTCAGCCTCCCGAATGCTGGGA
>PVLC010034739.1:0-16726 GCA_004027655.1 Graphiurus murinus | reverse complement strand
TTTGTAATCCCAGTACCTGGATTTATTTTGAAACAGGATCTCACTAAGTTGCGGAGGGCCTCACTAAATAGCTGAGGCTGGCTGTGAACCTGGATCCTCTGGTCTCAGCCTCCCAATACTGGGATTACAAGCATGCGTCACCACACCCAGCTCCCCAGCCCTTTATATTTTGAGACAAGGTCTCATTAAGTTGTAGAGGCTGGCTTCCAACTTGCCATTCTCCTGCCTCAGCCTCCCCACTAGCTGGGAATTCCAGGCACACACCACGATGGTTCTCTTAATTCAGTGTTCTCAATTTGTATTCTTCTTCTTCTTTTTTTTTTTTTTTGTGGTGCTGGGGATTGAGCCCAAGGGCATTCTACCTATGAGTTATACCCCAACTCTATTTTATTTTTTATTTGGAAACAGGGTCTCTCTAGGCTGCTAAAGGCCTCACTCAGTTGCTGAAGCTAGTCTCAAACCTGCAATCCTTCTGTCTTAGCCCCCTAAGTACTGGGATTACAGGTGTGTGACACCATGCCTGGCTTAATCTGTATTACTCTACCTAAAATATAATGGGAAGAAAATTGGGCAAACTAGCACTTCAAAGTCAAGACCTGACAGTTTATAGTTACTACAGTTGATGAAGAGCTGCTTTAAAATGTATTTGAACCCCTGAATGAGACAGTTTGCTATCTACAAAAACATCAATGGGCAAAAAATAGTGTGGGTGGAGAGGTTAATGCATCAGAAAAACTGTTTGTTTTGATCAGAAGTACTGAAAGAGCTCAGACTGAGAATGTTAAATACCAATTCTTATGGGCAAGGGCTGGGACTTCTTAGAGAAATGATAGATTCTAAGCCCATGGAAGAACATATCCAACCTACTAGTGAGGCCATGTCAAAAGGATACAGGAGGCAACAAAGCTCCCCACTAGCCTAAAATGGAGCAGTCTATGCATCAAAAAGAATATTGATGAAAGCGGATCAAAACTTTTTTTTTTTTTTGCGGTACTGGGATTAAAGCCAGGGGCATTCTACTTCTGAGTTACACCCCCAGTCCTAGTTTTTATTCTTTATTTTTGAAACAGGGTCTCACTAAGTTGCGGAGTGCCTCTCTAGGTAGCTGAGGCTGGGTGCAAACCCAGATCCTCTGGTCTCAGCCTCCCAAATGCTGGGATTACAAGCATGCGCCACCACACCTGGCTTGGATTAAAACATTTCAAATATAAAAATCAACGACTTCATAATATCGAGAAAGAAAAATCTCATTAGTTATCACTGGAGGTTGCTAAGACATGAATTCATTATTCTGAAAATTGATGAAATAAAGGCAAAAATCAAATATTAAAGTAAAAACTAAAGCCAGGCATGGTGGTGCACACTTGTAATCCCAGTACCTGGGAGGCTGAGACCGGAGGATCTGGGTTCATGGCCAGCCTCAGCTACTCAGTGAGGCTCTCCACAACTTAGTGAGACCCTGTTTCAAAATAAAGAATAAAAAATAGGACTGGGGGTGTAGCTCGGAGTTAGAATGCCACTGGGTTCAATCCCTAGTACCGTAGGGGGGGAAAAAAAAAAGTAAAAACCACTAGTATATTCATCTCTTCTTCCTAAGAATAAGAGAGGGGAACAGGGTGGAAACCAAGATTTTTTTTTTAGTTGCAAAATTCAGCAATACAATTTTTGGGGGGGGAATGAAGATTGAACTCAGGGGAATTCTGCCTAAAAATCTCATACACACACACACACACACACACACACACACACACACACATAAAACAGGGTCTCACTAAGTTGCTAAGGGCTTTACTAAGCTGCTGAGACTGACTTGGAACTTGTGATCCTCCTCTCGAAGTTTCCCAAATATTGGGATTACAGGTGTGCTCCACCACACCCAGCACCTACAATCTTATATGTGCTAGGCACCTGCAGCAGGAGGGGAGGGCCCAGGCAGAGGAAACAATTAGCATCATGTCTTATATTTGATGCTGAAAACCCCTCTCCACTTTGGGCAGGGGTGGAGGGACACATCTATAATCTTGAACACTCAAGAAGCTGAAACAGATCACAGGTTCAGGCGTGTGGACAACAGCCTGTCACAAACAAACAAAAAAGGGCTGGGGATGTAGCTCAGTGGTAGAGAGAGTACTTGCCTAGCATGTGCAAGGACCTGGGTTCAATCCCCAACACCATACACACACACACACACACACACACACACACACACACACACACACCACAAATTACAGATCATGACCTGTTCAAATAGTGATAAACATTTCGAAGAAAGCCACAACAGATCCACGTTTCTTTAAATTTTTTTTTTAAACTAGGAGAAATTCATACCCATGTAAAGAAGACAAACATAGAAATGAAGGCTTTTAAGATGAGAATAAAATGTAATCCAGAAATATTTTCAAAATAAAACTTGCATGAGAAGTAAAACTGGTAAAATATTTTTGTTC
The DNA here is from genome assembly GCA_004027655.1 of Graphiurus murinus. Taxonomy (NCBI): domain Eukaryota; kingdom Metazoa; phylum Chordata; class Mammalia; order Rodentia; family Gliridae; genus Graphiurus; species Graphiurus murinus. The sequence goes on along the minus strand of PVLC010034739.1, from coordinate 14,279 downwards.
ATGTGTTTTATTTTTACTAAGAAAAACATAAAGTGACTGCCCACAGCCAGAAAGATAGTGATGCACGTTAGTTTCAACCTTACTACTTTTCTTTCTTCTTCATCGCGCGTGCACGTGTGTGTGTGTGTGTGTGTGTGTGTGGTGCTGGAGACTGAACCCAGAGGCATTCTACCTTTGAGCTATACCCCCAGCCTGATTTTATTATTTGGAAACAGGGTCACAGGGTCTCACTAGGTTGCTGAGGGCCTCGCTAAGCTTCGAACCTCCCATCTCAGTCTTCCAGGTACTGGGATTACGGGCATGCACCATCACAATCGGCTACCTTACTGCTTTTTTGACAGGCTTCCCATATGCCACACTGTCCTGTGAGGTTAGGGAGAGGATAGGAAGTGAGTAGGTGGATCAAGACTGCCTCAGAGCTGCTACGTATATATAAACATACATATACATACATACATACATATATATGAAACTACAGGAGTCACAAAAAAATTGTGAAAAAAAGAATGTACTAGATGTATTCTTACTACCCTATAAATAAAGGCTACACATACCCCCCAACAGCGGCACCCCTAATAGCAGCAACGGTTGTACTTTTGTTTTTGGTACAAGGGATTGAACCCAGGAGCATTCTACTTTTGAGCTACACCCCCAGCCCTTCAGCCCTTTTTATTTTTTATTTTGAAACATGTTCTCGTGCTTGCTTCAGCAGCACACATACTCAACTTGAAATAGGGTCTCCCTAAGTTGCTCAGGCTGGTTGTGAACCTGTGATCCTCCTGTCTCAGTCTCCCAAGTACTAGCATTACAGGAGTGTGCCACCATACCAGGCTTTACTTTGCTTTTCTACTTTAATTTGGTTAAATACAGGCCAAAACTTATGAAAAGTCCTCTTATAACCAGGCGTGGTGGTACATGTTTGTAATTCCAGTACTTGTAGGTTCGCCACCAGCCTCAACAACTTAGAGAGGTCCTCCACAATTTAGGGAGAACCTGTTTCAAAATAAAGAATAAAACAGGGCTGGGGTGCAGCTCAAGGTAGAATGTCCCTGGGTTCAAACCAGAGTGAATGAGTGAGAGACATACACATCCACATGCCTCTTACGCTCACTCCTCCACTCAGCCCTCAAGATACCTCCCCCTACCCGCTAGAGGGCATTTAACCCTTCCCAAGATCTCAGGTTATACAAATTACATTTTTGAATTTTTTTTTTTTTTTTAAATCAAAACCTGCTTTTCAGCCGGGCGTGGTGGCGCACGCTTGTAATCCCAGCATTTGGGAGGCTGAGACCAGAGGATCCAGGTTCACGGCCAGCCTCAGCTACTTAGTGAGGCCCTCCGAAACTTAGTGAGATCCTGTTTCCAAATAAAGAATAAAAATATAGGGCTAGGGCTGTAGCTCGGAAGTAGAATGCCCCCAGGTTCCATGAAGCAGGAGGTTTACACTGTAGACAAGCTGACTGGACAGGGGGCAGATACTGGCCACTGTGGCTTGGACTGGAGAGTCACTTGCTCAGTCTGATTCAATGTGATTCTCTGTCCCCAAGGTTTTGTAGTGGAGACACAGGGTTAGCTAGTTTCTGATAAGACTGGAACTGTGGAAGCCACCGTGAGATGACGCTGTTCTAGAAGGCTGTCCTTGTCTCTGGTAGTGGTGGTGCTGAGGGCTGGGATGAAGTGAAGGAGAGGTGTTCTGCCACAGGGCTTAAGAGGGACTGAGGGTAGATGCTGTGGCTCCTGATGACCACAGCCATCCCTCCTGAATCCTAACTCTTCCGGATTTCTATAAGTCCTAAGCTCTACCCCAGCTTCATTCCAGTTAGGTCCACTCAGGAGTCAAGTTTCATGAGTTTTTACTTATAATTAAAATAAATTTGACTATCACAGACCTTAAATCAAGCCTACATTTAGAAGACAGGAAGAGCAGAGAGGTAAAGAAAATGATGCTCGAGGAAGAAAGGAAAATGTGGGCGGCACCCCTCCAGGGAAGTCACAGAAACAAAGAACTGTACAAAACAGGCAGTCCACAGTGTGGAGAAACTGAGCTCTGAACTGGGAATGGGCTGAGGGTTGACGCAACAGGCAGGCTGGGAAAGGAGTGGGTAGAAAGTTACAAGGTGAAAGATTTCAAGTCAGAATAAGTCAGAACTTAGTAATAGTCAAACCTGTTCTGTAGTGGTGAGGTAATGAGCATCTCGTTTATGAAAGTATGCTGATGTTCATTCCTTAGATTACAGTGGATCACCTCCTGATAACCTTTTTAGAGCCCCAGTGCAAAACATAAGCAGGTGCCAAAATATTCAGTATTAAAATAAAAATATTTTAAGATGAGCATGGTACTGTAATTCCAGTACTTGGGAAGCTGAGACAGGAGGATTGCAGGTTTAAGGACAGCCTCCACAATGTAGCAAGAGTTTCAGCAACCTAGTGAGACCCTGTCTAAAAACAAAACAAAAGGGTTGGGGTGTAGCTCTGAGGTAGAATGTCTCTGGGTTCAATCCCCAGTACCACAATAAATAAGTAAAGAAATATAAACATTTTAGTGCAATATTGTTAAAAATCAGAACTGGAGTTATAGCTTAGTGGTAAAACACTTGCCCAAGCATGCATGAGGTCCTGGATTCCATCTATAGTGCCAAGCAGAAGAAAAATTAATGCAGGAAAAAAATAGCAAATTTTAAAGAAAGTCCAGAGACTGGGAGTGTAGCTCAGTGCTTGCCTAGCATGCATGAACCTAGGTTCGCTCCCTAGCACAGCAAAAAGCAAACAAAAAACAAAGACCAGTATTGCCAGATTTTTCCCTTTGCCTCAGGTTCCAATAATGGCTTGGCATGACACCATTACTGATCTTTTCACTGATTACCACCAGGAATCCTCTGAAGGCAACATCAGGAATATGGAAAAGATAAGGGAGATTTCATGAGTCAAGAAAAAGTAGAAACAAGTGCTAGAAACTGCGCTTTCCTAAATGTTGGGTTGGTGAGGGAATTCCCATTTTGCAAGAGAGGCAACTGACACCCAGAGAAGTAACTTAGCCACGGTCACATGGCTGAAAACATGAAAGAACTAGCAACCACAAGTGGGTTTTCTGCTCCTTCCTGCAAGACAGTGGGTTTAGCTTGGTTGAGAAGATCTGTGGTAGGTACACATGACAGTGGAAGAAATCCTAGCAAATTAAGAGGGGTGCCCAAAGCATTTCTACAATGAAGCACTTCCATAAGCAAAATGGGCAAGGTCATTTTCTAGAAATTTCTAAAGGCAAGGTCTAGTCAAACTGGAGATCTAAGAAAGCTGTAGGAAGAGCACTGTGAGCCAGGCATGGTGGTACACACTTGGAATCCCTGCACTTGCAAGGCTAAGACAGGAGGATCGCAGGTTCATGGTCAGCCTGAGCTACTAAGTGAGGCCCTCGGCAACTCAGTGAGACTCTGTTTGTTTTTGAAACAGGGTCTCATTAAGTTGCTGAGGCTGGCTTTAAACCTGCGATCCTCCTGTCTCAGGTTCCCAAGTACTGGGATTACATGTGTGCACTACCATGTCCGACTTGAGACTGTGTTTCAAAATAAAGAATAAAAAATAGTGCTGGTGTCCGACTTGAGACTGTGTTTCAAAATAAAGAATAAAAAATAGTGCTGGTGTCCGACTTGAGACACTCTTTTTTTTTTTTTTTTTTTTTTTTTCGGTACTGGGGATTGAACTCAGGGGCATTCTACCTCCGAGCTACACCCCCAGCCCTATTTTTTATTCTTTATTTTGAAACCGAGTCTCACTAAGTTGCGGAGTGCCTCACTAGGTAGCTGAGGCTGGCCGCGAACCCGGATCCTCCAGCTGACACGAATGCTGGGATTACAAGCGTGCACCACCACGCCCAGCTGAGACACTGTTTCAAAATAAAGAATAAAAGATAGTGCTGGGGTGTAGTTTGGAGGTAGAATGCCCCTGGGTTCAATCCCCAGTACTGGGGGGGTGGGATGGGGGGGAAGCACTGTAGACATGACATGGCTGATGGTCTTCTCCAGGGCCTGGGGAGCTCCCAAATCCTGGGCCTTAGTAACTGAAAAGACTAACTTTTCCAAAGCAATGAACATCCAAAAGTTCCAAAGTGAGGCCTGCAGGATACTGAGTGCAGTCTGGATATGAAGAAGACTGACTCTGTAAGATTGAATTTTCTTTGCAATGTACTTGTTCTCAACAGTTTGTCATTCAAGGTTACATTAATCTGGAACTTTCACAACTAAACACAGTGCCAAGCTGGGCAAGACAGGAGTATTGCAGCTTCAAGACCAGCCTTAGAAACACAGTAAGACTCTCAGCAACCTAGCAAGACCCTGTTTTCAAACAAAAACATAAAAAGGGCTAGCCGGGCATGGTGGCGCACGCTTGTAATCCCAGCATTTGGGAGGCTGAGACCAGAGGATCTGGGTTGGCAGCCAGTCTCAGCTACCTAGTGAGGCCCTCTGCAACTTAGTGAGACCCTGTTTTATAAAGAATAAAAAATAGGGCTGGGAGTGTAGCTTGGAGGTAGAATGCCCCTGAGTACAATCCCCAGTACCGTAAAAAAAAAAAAAAAAAAATCTTGGTGAGGATGTAGAACAATTAGAAGTCTCAAACACTGTTGATGGGAGTATAAAATCATCCAACCACTTTGGGAAACAATCTGACAATTTCTTATAAAACTAAATATATACTTATATATACTTTCCTGTGACTTAGCAATTTTATTCCTGTAGCTTGGAGGTAGAATGCCCCTGGGTTCAATACCCAGTACCCCCCTCCCCCCGTGTGCACACACATGTATGCAAACATAGGTGCCAACATGTAATATCCTAACAGGGACAACAGTGAAGAAAAAAGAAGTCTCACAAGATCTAGCCCTTTTGTGTGTGTGTGGTGCTGGAGATGAATCCAGGGCCTCACACCTGCTAGTAGGCAAGTACTCTGTCATTCAGCTACATCCTCAGACCTTTTAAAAATTCTATTTTCAGACAGTGTCTCACTAAATTGCCCAGGCTGGCCTTGAACCTGTGATCCTCCTGCTTCAACCTCCTGAGCAGCTGGCACTTACAGGAATGTTCCACCATACCTGGCAGGATCTAGTCTTTAAAGGAAAAATTATCTTTGAATCCTGAACCACCAGGTAATTGATCTGAAAACAGTAAATGAACAAAGTAGGAAGCCCTCGTCCTCCACTCTTTTGTCTGCATGGTGCTGTAAAGGCTCTACTTTCTCTTGTGCGGGTAGAATTTCAACTCTTTAGTGCTCAAAGGGGTATCAAGAGGTCATCCACTCCACCTAAGGAATGAATGCTAGCATACTTTCATAAACGAGGTACTTACCACTACTGAACAGCTTTGAGTATTACTAAGTTCTTCCTTATTCTGTCAACATCTTTCATCCTATAATTTATTTATTTTTGTACCAGGGATTGGGCCCAGAGGCATTCTACCTCTAAGCTACACTCCCAGCCCTATTTTTTTAATATATATTTTTGAAACAGGGTCTCACTAGAGGTTGCTGAAAGTCTATGTTTCTGAGGCTGTCCTCAAACCTCCAACCCTGTTTCAGCCTCCCCCGTACTGAGATTAAGATATGTGCCACCTCACCAAGCTTCACCCTGTAACTATCCATCCATTAGATCTAGCTCCATATTCTGGTGTCCCCTGGGACATCCTTTCATGGGAGAACACAACAACCCAGTCTCCTAAACTTTTCATGCAATAAATATTGATCGAAGAAACCAACATTGTTAGTTCCCCTTAAAAGAGTACTTTATAGGGCATGACTTTCTGTTAACAATCACTGCCTTCCTCCATATTTTCATGTCAGAGTTCTTTTCATTATTACTGTTTATAATAATGAAAAGATGGGTAGTGGTGAAAAGAACCAAGTGTATTTGATTGGGGGAACTCAGGAGATAGGTGACCATATGTCATAATTACTCTTTCCCTGTCACTGCAAATAGTACTGCCACACCATTGTTTTAACCATATCGTGTATTAAAATGATACTCTAAGAAACTGATCATTACATTTTCCTGTTAAGATTCTGGGTTCTAGCTGGGTGTGGTGGTGCCTGCCTGTAAATTCCAGTACTTGGGTGACTGAGACAGGAGGATCGCAGGTTCAAGGACAGCCTTAGTAAGTAGCAGAACTCTCAGCAACCTACTAAGACCCTGATTCATAATTAAAAAGTACAAAAGGGCTGGTGTGTGGCTTGGAGGTAGAATGCCCCTGGGTTCAATCCTCTGTACCACCAAAAAAGAAGAAAAAAAAAAATCTGGGTTCCTTTTGAATACATAGAAATTAATTTTCTGCCAACACCTTTAATCTCGTCCTCACATGCCTTTTGGAATCATATATGTTAAACACTTAAGACTCAAACACTTGAGTTGGCGTGGTGGTGCATGCTTATAATCCCAGTACTTGGGAGGCAAAGACAGGAGTATCACAGGTTCAAGGCCAGCCTCAGCAACTTGGTGAGACTCTATTTCAGAATAAAAAATAAAATCAGGGGTGTAGCTCGGAGGTAGAATGCCCCTGGGTTCAGTATCCAGTTAAAAAAATAGACTGAAATACTTGCCATGAGGTTACCAATATAATATTAGAAAAGATATATCCACATTGGAAGAGTTTTAGTCTGGGAAGTCCATTATATATTTAACATGTGCTGAAAATTATTTGGACTCAATTTCTTAGTTCTTTATTTCTCCCAACCATTAGTCTTACCAAAGTGAGCACTGAGTAGAATGAGAAATCTCTGGGGAGTCTTGAGGCATGGGGAGGGGAGAAGAGTGCTAGTTTCATAAAAGTATTGATCCAGTGCCTCAAGGAAACAGAACCTTTGCTTCTAATGGCTATAGTAGTAAAATTCTATGAAAGTAATGTGTGGAAGTGTGTTCACCCTTTAACCTTCACACTTTGTGATCTTGATGATGAATGCAAGCAGACTCCAGCACTTTTATTTTTTTATTTTTGTGGTACTGGGGATGGAACCCAGCCAGGGACATTCTACCTCTGAGGTATACCCCTTGCCCTACTTGTTATTCTGGTTTTTTTTAAACAGGGTCTCACTAAGTTGCAGAGGGCCTTACCAAGTTGCTGAGGCTGACTGTGAACCTGTAATCCTCCTTTCTCGGCCTCCCAAGTCCTGGGATTACAAGTGTGAACCACAATGCCAGGCCCTAGCACTTAAATTCTGTACATTATTATACACACAGAAAGAGTTGCAAAAGTACTTTTTGGCAAATCGAATGGGAATGTCCGCTATACTCAATCTGGTCAGAATTCTGAAGAAAATGGCCTTTTGGTAAGGAAGTGTGGCAACTATATTTTCCACCCTCATAGAACATACGGTTTTGCTTAAAAGCGTGCGATTTAGTCCCTCTTTTACATGGATGTCAGGACTGGGAAGGGACATCAGGAGCTGCTTACTGAGCTTTGGACATTGGCACATGGTCTCTGGGCTAGTCTACTAGTACTCATCTGGAGTTTTTCTCTTCTCTTTTTCTTCTTTTTTAAATTTTTTCTTTGTGATACTTGGGATCGAATCCAAGGCCTAGCACATCCCAGCTAAGCAAGTACTCTACCACTGAGTTACATCTTTGGCTTTTTTTTTTTTTGGTACTTGGGATTGAACTCAGGGGGCATTCTACCTCTGAGCTACACTCCCAGTCCTATTTTTTATTCTTTATTTTGAAACAGGGTCTCACTAAGTTGTGGAGGGCCTCACTAAGTAGCTGAGGCTGGCTGAGAACCCGGATCCCCCATTCTCAGCCTCCCAAGTACTGGGATTACAAGTGTGCGCCACCACACCCGACTTCTTTGGCCCTTTTCTTAAATTTTATTTTGAGACAAGATCTTGCTAAGTTACCCAGGCTGGCATCAAACTTTTGATCCTCCTGCCTCATCCTCTAAGTAGCTGGGATTACAGGTGTGTGCCATCATGCCTGGCTCATCTGGTGATTGCTTTGTGCTTTGTATCAGGGTATAAAATAGGGTTACAGAAAAAATAAGTCTCTCTCCTCTCCCTGCCCTGTGGAGCACAATGTAGAAGAAGGAAATAGCCCCACACATAAGTAAGTGCAACAAAGTGCTGGAGGCACTATGACAGAAATACTACAGGGCACAGAAGTTGCTGGGCTATTGAGTCAGGTAGTGAGCACGAATGTATCACGAGAGACAGGTAGATGTTGCCAGAGTGCTGCAGAAGGCGCAGCAGGAACTAAGTCAGGGCAATGTAAAAACCGCCAGGCAGAGCATGGGTGAGTCAGAAGGCTCATACAGGATAGAAAGATTGGTTGGTTCTAGATACAAAGGAAACCCGAGAGAGGAGGCTGATCTGTAAATGGAGAGTTGACCCCTAAGCAAAGAGAGTCCTCTCCACATTCCTGTCAGTCCTCTCCTTGCAAATATGGTGAAGAGACGAATGGTCTTTCCTAGAAAGGAACACAGTTCTGCCCAGAGCTGGATGCTTAACAGTTTAAGAAGCTGCTGCTGGATTTAGGGAGGGCCTGCTGTGGCCTTGCTCAACCCTGCCCCAGATTGCTAGGTACTTTGGAGGGAAAGGCCTCCAGCAAGTGGTTCTCAGAAGTTAGGCTCTCAGCCAAGGGACCATCTGTCTTCTGGGGGAATTTCCCAAACAGAAAGGGGGTCTGTTGTATTTTCCTAATGAAAAAAAATTAGAGTCTTAATAATATCTTATCTAGACCTTTTCACTAGCTTAGACTAAAGGTTTCTTTTGCCTTTCTAGGGCAAGCCATGCTTGTACGTGTTTGTTTTGTGTGGTACTAGAGATTAAACCCAGGGGCATTCTACCTCTGAGTTGTGCCCCCAGACCTTTTTATTTTTTATTTTGAAACAAGGTCTTCTTAAGTTGCTAAGGCTGGCCTCAAATCTGCCATCCTCCTGTCTCAGCCTCCCAAATACTGAAAATACAGGCATGTATTACTACACCTGGCTGAACAAGTTTTCTTTATAAAAGTTAAAAGAAGCTATGTGTGGTAGTACACACCTCTATTCCCACTACTTGGGAGATTGAGAGAGGAGGATTGCAGGCTTGAGGCCAGCCTCAGCAACTTAGTGAGACCCTGTTTCAAAATAAAAGAAGGGCTGGGGATATAGCTTGAAGGCAGAATGCTCCTGGGATCAATACTCAGTACCAAAAAAAAAAAAAAGTTAAATGACTGAAGAAAGGAAGATACAATTTCTAGTTACTGAAGTGGTTTGCTTCTATTTCCAGTTAATTCTCAAATCACAGTTTATGTCTTATACCTTTTACCACTCTCAGCCCTCTTCCTTAATGTCAAGCTATACTTTATGACAGAAGGCGTTTTTTTGCACAATCCTGGGGTGCTTTGTGGGATTTAGGAATGTTAAGCAATTGAATTGATGTATTATGATCTAGTCCTCTGTACTCCTCTTGCTAGATATAAACTGCTTTTTTTGGCACTGAGAAAGGATTATTTCCAATGTGTGGCATAGTAGGTAGGGGGAGGGTGGAATTAAATGAGGTCAGAGAATTAAGCTAGAGCCTGATCATATGCAATATACATGAAACATGGATTTTATTTTACATTCAAGATGCAGCGATTAGAATATCTGAGCAGTAGAATTTTTATTTTCTCTATCTATCTATCTATCTATCTATCTAGAGAAGGAGGTCTTGCATATGTGCTCAGGCTAGCCTTGAACTTGTAATCCTCTAGCCTCAGCCTCTTGAGTAGCTGAGATGACAGGCATGTGCCACTGCACCCTGCCTCGGCAAAAAAATTTTTAATGACTCCATTGTAGAATGGATTGGAAACTGTGGTGTAGGAAGCAGAGGAGAAGCACAGTCAGTTAGCAAATGAAATGGTGAACTAAGTAAGGATGATGATGACTTAAAACTAGGTTGTTAACAGTGGAGATGGAAGTCGGGCGTGGTGGCGCACACTTGTAATCCCAGCATTTGGGAGGCTGAGACCGGAGAATCTGGGTTCACGGCCAGCCTCAGCTACCTAGTGAGGCCCTCCGCAACTTAGTGAGACCCTGTTTCAAAATAAAGAATAAAAAATAGGGCTGGGGGTATAGCTCGGAGGTAGAATGCCCCTGAGTTCCATCCCCAGTACCAAAACAAACAAACAAACAAACAAAAAAACAGTGGAGATGTAGAGTAGATTTGAGATATATTTTGGTGGGAGAATTGATACAAGTTGACGGTTCAGATGAAAGAGATGAAAGAATATAAAATAAAGGAATTAAAAAATGACTTTCAGAATTTAGTCTTCAACAACTAAAGGACTTTGGTTTTGCTTCCTAATATGGAAGAGAATACCCAAGAAACACATTGATATGAGGCGTAGGGCTAGAATCTAGGGTTCGGGTTGACTTTGATAAGCTTGAGATGCCAGAAGCCAAACGGAAGTGTTAAATAGGCAGCAGAGATATAGAAGTCTACAGCTTAAGCTGGGCACGGTGACACATACCTGTAATCCCAATACTTAGGAGTCGAGGACAGCCTCAGCAACTCAGCAAGACCCTGTTTCAATATAAAAAATAAAATAGGGCCAGGAGTGTAGCTTGGAGGTAGAATGCCTGTAGGTTCAATCCTTAGCATCATCCCCCACCTCCAAAAAAAGCCTACAGCTTAAGGGAGGTTTTTTTTTTTTTTTTTTGTGGTACTGGGGATGGAACTCAGGGGCATTTTACCTCCGAGCTATACTCCCAGCCCTATTTTTTATTCTTTATTTTGAAACCGGGTTTCACCAAGTTGTGGAGTACCTCACTAGGTATCTGAGGCTGGCCTCGAACCCGGATCCTCCGGTCTCAGCCTCCCAAATGCTGGGATTACAAGCGTGCGCCACCACGCCCGGCTGAATTTAAGGGAGGTTTTGAATTAAAGATACACTTATGGGAATTATTCCAATATAGATAAAAGGCTGTTGTCACCAAATAAGAGAATACTGGTAGAAAAGAGGTAGAGGGACTAACTCCTGGGGACATGTCACATCTAGAAGACCCAAAGATTACACAATAAAAGAGACTGAGAAGCTTTTGGTCTGACAAAGAGGCAGAAAAGCAGGAGACTGGTATTCTGGAAGCCAAGGGAGAAAAGTATCCCAAAAAAGGGGAGAATTCAGATGCTGGCCGGTTTCTCTGATTCACTGGTAAAGTCTGGGTTTCTGAGTGCTTGCACTGGTTAAGACTCCACGAATAGACACAGTGGTGACCAGGACAGATAGTGTCTGTCCGCCCAAAGTTTCTGTATGTATTTTAAAGATTTCAGTGTGAAGCTGTATAAGGCTTTTTTTTTTTTTTTTTTTTGAGGGGGGATATTGGGGGTTGAACCCAGGGGGCATTCTACCTCTGAGCTGTACTCCTCCAACTTTTCTTGGTTTTGTTTTGAAACAGGGTCTCACTTGGTTGCCAAGTCTCAGTATGTTGCCAAGGCTGTTTTCAAACCTGTGATCCCCCTGTCCTCACCTCTCAAATCCTGGGATTATAGGTGTGGGCTACCATACCTGGTTTGTATAAGGATTCTGAGGACTCATCTATATTTAGTTCTAATTCTTACATTTCAGGAAGTTGCTAACATTCATGATAATTCCACGGTGTTCCTAATTTCTGCAAAAAGACATTAATATGAGTAAAAGTTTACATGAAATTCATGTGGTCTAGAATAGCAACCACTGAGTATCACAGGCACATGGGTCATTTAAAGGCCAAATGAAACGCAGAGGCAGATATAGTACAGAGGTTACTTACACAAACATGTAAAAATTACTTGCCTTCTTTGAACTTAGTCTCTCTATCAAGTGAGGAAGAGAAACTAGTATATTTCTAAAACCTCCCCTGGCTCCGAAATTCAATGACAGCAGAATACAGACAAGTCACAAATGATTGAGATACGAGATAATCACATCATCCCTCAAAGTCAGTAATATAGCCAGGTGCAGTGACAAATGTCTCTAATCCTAGCTATTCAGGAAGCTGAGGCAGGAGGACAGAAAGTTTGAGGCCAACTTGGGCAACTCAGGGAGTCCCTGTCTCAAAACATAAAATAAAAAGGAAAGCCTGTAATCCTAGTACTCAGGAGGCTGAGACAGGAGGATCACAGGTTCTCTGCCAGCCTCGGCTACTTACTTTATTCAAAATAAAGAATAAAAAATAGGACTGAGGGTGGGGCTCAGAGGTAGAATGCCCTTGGGTTCAATTCCCAGTACCACATAAATAAATAAATAAATAAATAAATAAATAAATAAATAAATAAATAAATAAATAAAATAGAAATAAATAAATAAAAAGAAGTCAGGCCTGGTGGCGCATGCTTGTAATCCCAGTACTTGGGAAGCTAAGACAGGAGGATCCGGGCTCGTAGTCAGCCTTAGCTACTTAGTGAGGTCCTCTTCAACTTAGTGAGATCCTGTTTCAAAATAAAGAATAAAAAATAGGGCTGGGAGTGTAGCTTGAAGGTAGAATGCCCCTGGGATACTACTGCAAAAAAAAAAAAAAGTAAATCAATCAACAAATAAATAGGGATGGGTATGTAGATTAGTGACAGCTCCATTATCTTTTATGCAGTTGTACAGTGTATACTTTTATACCCTAAAGATTATAAATTCTATTGTATTAATTTAAAACATAGTCTCTGGTGCATAACTATAGTTCTAGCTGCTTTGAGAGGCTGAGGCAGAAGAATCTCTTAAGACTAAGATTCAAGGCTAGCCTGAGCAAAACAGCAAAACCTAACTCAAAAACAAACAAAACCTAAAAAACAGTATCCAAAAGGGAACAGCAAAACTACCTTGAGATTTCACCTAACTCCAATCAGAATGGCAATCATAAAAAACACGAACAACAACAAATGCTGGCGAGGGTGTGGAGAAGTGGGAACCCTAATACGTTGTTGGTGGGATTGCAAATTAGTGCAACCACTTTGGAAAACAGTATGGAGGATCCTCAGACGAATAGGAATGATCCTACCATATGATCCAGCAATACCACTTCAGGGTATCTACCCAAAAGAAAGGAAACCGAACTATCAGACCGACGCATGTGTATCTATGTTTATAGCTGCACAATTCACAATTGCCAAACTATGGAAACAGCCAAGATGTCCATCAACAGATGAATGGATTACAAAACTATGGGATACGTACACAATGGAATTTTACTCAGCCATAAAGAAGAACAAAATCATGTTATTTGCAGGGAAATGGATGCAACTGGAAAACATTGTGTTAAGTGAGATTAGTCAGTCACAAAGAGTAAAAAAGCATATGTTCTCCCTAATATGCGGATGCTAGGGAGAAGATGGGGCATAAGAGGGACTCCAGATGAAAAAGGAGAAACCCTAGATAAGAAAAGAAGTTGACTTAACTGAAGGTGATGGATGGGGGTGGGGGGAGGAGAAAGGCACCCTAATGCACATGATGTACTTTCACAAATATATCAAAGTCAATCACTAAACTGAATTTGAGAAGGAAGGAGGGCCAGGGAGTGGGGTGGGAATTGGGGAAGGGGTTAAACGAGAAATGTGTGTATATATGCCTTATCAGCTTGTACCTAACAAAGATGTATGATTACAATGCACCAATCAATAAAAAAGGGGGGAACAGGAAAAATAGCATCCCTCCTCCATCCTGTACTCATCAAGCCACTTTTTTTTTTCGTCTTACCGGTGATTGAAACCATGGGTATTCTGTCTCTGAGCTACCCCCAGTCCTATTTTTCATTCTTTATTTTGAAACAGGGTCTCACTAAGTTGTGGAAGGCCTCACTAAGTAGTTGAGGCTGGCCTCCAACCCAGATCCTCCTGTCTCATCCTCCCAAGTACTGAGATTACAAGTGTGGGCCACCACGCCAGGCTATCATATAGGCTTTCTAAGCATGAACATCTGAAAGGGGAAAGCAGATGACCAGTGTGATAAGAGGACTAGAAATCATACCATGTAGGTCAGGTTTGGGGACTAGGAGTAGAAAATTCCAAAGGCTATAAAATTCTTGATGGATGAAGAGAGTAGGTTTGTTCAGGTGGAAAGTATCTGCAGATTAAATTAAAACAAGAGCTGGGCATGGTGGTGTAAACCTGTAATCTCAGTACTTGGGAGGCTCAGATAGGAGGATCCCAGGTTTTGGCCCTCTGCAACTTAGTGAGACCCTGTTTCAAAATTAAAAGTATAAAAAAAGAGAGCTGAACCAGGCATGGTGGCACACGCTTGTAATCCCAGTACTTGGGAGGCTGAGACAGGAGGATCGCAGGTTCAAATTCAGCCTCGGCAACTTCTCGAGGCTTACAGCAAC
>PVLC010034738.1:0-17100 GCA_004027655.1 Graphiurus murinus | reverse complement strand
ATTTCCGCCAAGCTGGAGTTTGCAGAGTTGACAAGCTGATGACTGATATTTCATGGCGTTGATGCCCTCAGCTGAAGTCCAGGAGCCCACAGCTGCACAGTCCACCAGCAAGCTAGCGTATTGCTTGTAGTGAGGGAGCAGGCGCACTTCTGGGACCCGCAGGGCTTGTAGTACGAGGGTGTTAAGAGGATTGCAAGATCTGGGATTCGGTTGCATGATTTGGGGGGTGGGGAAGGTTTGAGGAAGTCGAACTTCCCTCCAGATAGTCGGATGCTGGCAGGAAGTGGTGGTCATTCTACCACTGGGAATCTTTTTTTTTCTTTGCAGTACTGGGGATTGAACTCAGGGGCATTCTACCTCCGAGCTATACCTCCAGCCCTATTTTTTATTCTTTATTTTGAAACAGGGTCTCACTAAGTTGCAGAGTGCCTTACTAGGTAGCTGAGGCTGGCTGTGAACCCGGATCCTCCGGTCTCAGCCTCCCAAATGCTGGGATTACAAGTGTGCGCCACCACGCCCGGCTTCCACTTTCCTTAAAATTCCCACTCCTCCTCAATTCCACCCATGCTTGGCCACTTCTCAAAGTGGATCTGGCTCTGGGGTAAAGTTAATGGGTCATAAATCACAGAAAAGAGAGACACAACCATATTTCCTTCTCACCTAGGAAATTGGAACAGATTATCATCACAGTATTTTGGCAGGGTCCAACAATGAGACTGTGGTTATAATGCTTCCCGAGGCGTAAGCACCTTGATTTTGATTAGAAATCTTAATGTAACATGGAAGAGACTAGACCATCTCAACACCTAAGCAACTCACATTTCAGGTTTTAAAAATAACATTTTAGACCAGCAAGAAAATAGGCATGTAGGGAGCTAGTAATAGCACCCCCTACCTGAGTACTGAAAATGAGTAGGGCAACCATCTGGAAAGGTGTCTCACCTTCCTGAACGTGGCTCTTCATTTGCAAGAAATCCTTCTCATGTACTTGTGATAATGATTAAATGTGGTAATGTGTTCATTTTTTTTTTTTATGGCATTGGCCACTTCCTGACACACAGAAAATACACAATAAATAATGGTCAGTCATAATACTGATTGTATCCGAATTTTCTGCCTTGATCAAAGTTTTCTCATCTCTAAAAAATCTTTTCTGGATGTCTAAAAAAATGATTGATACAGCCATACTTCTCCTTCATAAAGTGACTTTACATTGTGAGGTAAGGATCATAAACGTGCTTGTTCACCGGAGGCCAAAAGTTAAAAAATGGGGTGCAGGAGTCCACAGAACCCCGGGGAGGCGGCGTGCCCTCTGCTATGGCTCCGCTGTGGTCTGCGTGTTCCCCAGGAGTTCCTGTGCTGGGGACTTGGTCCCCAGTGTGGTGGTGGCTGGGTGGTAGGACCTCAGAGAGGCGAAGCCTAGGGCAAGGTCATAAGGTCACGGGGTATGACCCTCAGGAAGGATTGATGCTGGTCCTTTGGTGTGAGTTCTCTCCAGAGCCAGTTGTCATAACATCATAACAGAGCAAGCCTGGCCCTTGGTTCTCTGGCTTCCTGTCTGGCCATGGGATCTCTTTCTTACATGTTCCAACCATTATGACGCTATCTGCCCTGGGCCACCTGATCTTAGACTTCCAGCCCCCAAAACCATGAGCTACATATATATATATATTTTTTTAAATAAGGTTCCCAGACTCTGGCATTTGGTTATAGCAATAGAAAATGGACTATGATACTTTTCAAGTGAGATTTTAAATAGTCAAGAATTTTTGACTCAGTGCTCACTGAACATCTCCCTGTTGCTCACTGTGGTATGCAAAATGATGGCTTCCAGTGAGGTCCTCGTCCCAGCCCCCAAATCTGTGACGATGTTAGGCTACATGGCAAAGGGAAATTAAGGTCGCAGATGAAATTAAGGTTGACGGTCAGCTGATTTGAAAATAGAAAGGTGGACAGCGTCATCAGAAGGGGCCTGAAGAGTGTGGGTCTGAGGTACGGGATATGGGGATGATCCCACTGGTTTTGCAGGTAGAGGGACCACGAGCCACAAAGGGTGGGTCCCCTCGAGGACCACTAGAAGGAATGGACCCTGCCAGCGCTGGGATTCTAGCCCAGTGAGAGGTCAGGCGTCCGACCTCCAGGTCTGCAGAGGAGCGAGCTTGCGCCTTTCAAAGGCACTGCATCTGCAGTGATGTGTTAGAGCAGCAACAGGAAGCTACAACAAGCACCTTCCACATTCCAGAGGGTGAAGAGGCAGCTGAGATGGGCGCTGCACTAGTGGTGTCCAGGGAGAGGAAGCCGGACAGTGAGGCACAGGGGGCGGGAGCTGCCTGGAGTTCAAGACGCTTGTGCCCTTGGTTCCTATCTACACGGTGCTGTAGCAGCAGCTTCTTAACCCCGCAGAGGAAGAAGCCGGCAGGGAGAACTCAGAGAAGACGTGGCTGTTGGAAATAGTTTCTCTAACTTCCTCTTCCCTCCAATACACTGCATTACACTAAAAAACACTTTTTTCCCCCAACTGATTGCTTTGACATTGTATGTGCGCCATTCAACTCCTATCTAATCGGCTCTGTTTTCCTGTGGCCAACTTCATTGTCTTTGGATCAGTCAGTGGTATTTTTTTTTTTTTGCAGTACTGGGGATTGAACTCAAGGGCATTCTACCTCTGAGCTACACCCCCAGTCCTATTTTTTATTCTTTATTTTGAAACAGGGTCTCACTAAGTTGTGGAGGGCCTCACTAAGTAGCTGAGGCTGGCTGCGAACCCAGATCCTCCTGTCTCAGCTTCCCAAGTACTGGGATTACAAATGTGCACCATCACACCCGGCTCAGTCAGTGTATTTCAATGAGAGGTTGTCCTCAGCACCCATCCAAAAGGCCTGGTCACCTGAGCCCCAGGCCTCCTGGAGGGCACGAGTGTCTCTGAGATTTCTGGGACTGTCCCCTGCCTGCTGGGCTTGATGCTGTTGCTCAAAATAGCTTGGACTTGGTTTTGACATCATGGCATCAACGGGAGCGGGAGAAAGGGGGCAGTTTGGGATTAGAACAAATTGAGGTGGCATCGGGGAAACCGGACAGGATGAAGGTCAGGGCGAAGACCTGCACACTAACCCAAGTACTGGGATTACAGGTATGTGCCGCCACACCTGGCTGAAAACTTTCCTTCTTTGCATATTTTATCTTCCTGTATTCCAGTTACTTGGGCAGATGGTACTTAATGTGTGTGTGGTTTTTTTTTATATGCTTATTTATTTATTTATTTTTGCAGTACTGGGGATTGAACTCAGGGGCATTCTACCTCCGAGCTATACCCCCAACCCTATTTTTTATTCTTTATTTTGAAACGGGATCTCACTAAGTTGCGGAGTACCTCACTAGGGAGCTGAGGCTGGCTGCAAACCCGGATCTTCTGGTCTCAGCCTCCCATATCTTTTTGTTTTTCTCTCATTAGTCTTATTAAAGGTATCCATCACTCCATCATTCATTCATTCATTCAATCACTATTGCTTCCTGTGACTTGGTGCCTGACATTTTTCATGTGAAAGGGACACATGATGCCCCCTGGCATTTTTATTCTAGGAGAATAAAGTGCAAATGAGCCAGTAAATACATAATTTCAGGACATGATGGACGCCGTAAGGGAGAAGAAGTCAGCGGAGGGAGGCGGGGGTTGGGGACTCTGCATGCTGGAGTGGAGGGAAGTGCGGGGGGGGGGGGGGGGCCGGGAGCGCAGCCATTGTGGAAAACGGGGTGGGATCCAGACAGCCGCCACGCCACGTTCTGCCCGGCTCCTCCCACAGAGAAGAGGGTGCGGCCGGCCGAGCAGGCAGGGCTGCAGGACGCTCAGCTTCTGAAGAACAACAACAACAACCCTCCTTGATATTTTTGTGTAAATTTTCAAGCTATTTCCAGCACAAGTAGACTTTGGAGGGGTTGAATTGTCCACCCGATTGCTTTATGTTCCCATGCTGCTTTGCATGTGCAGACAGAGAGCAATTCAGTCTTCTTTTCTGAACATTGCTTAAAACTTATCTTCTATTTGCAGAAAGCAACCACGGCGGGGATGGCTAATATTAAAGGTGCTGCTTAGAGCGAAGTTTTGGCTCAGGGTCCCAATTAGTTGAGATGTTGGGTAAGGAGCAAGGTAGACCCCAGTGGAGCAGACACGAGAAGAGTGTCATGATCCCATGATACACCCAGAGTGGCTGAAGCATTAATTTACCCAATAACAGGCTCTTTGTATTTTGCATGAAGATTGCTCTGTCAGAATAGCTGGTGCATAAGATATGAAAAGGAACAATCTTTTCAGGTAATGTAGGGAAAAATGTGATTTTGCAACACTTGATAGAGCAAGAGGCTAGAAATGGAGATTGAGGGAGAATGTTGTTGAATGAGCAGGAATAGCACGTGCGGAGAAAATATCTCCAGCTCTTCTTCTTTGCCCTTTCATTTTAATAAGTTAAAACTTAAAATGCAAGGAGAGTATACTAGGGTCCTATTATAAGCAGGGCAGAAAATGGAAAAGGTGACTTAAATGATAGAGGACAAATTTAGCTTTCTTGAGAAAAATTCATTACCGATAAAAATTAAATGAGTAAATAAAAGGCAACTCCCCCTCCCCCAACTTAGGGAAAATTTGAAATCCCATTTTTAAAGAAAATAGTATGTATAGGTGATGTCTTAGTTACCTGTTTTATAATAAATTGCTCAGAGAGAATGGGTTGAAATGACAAGCTTTCCTGGCCTGAGGGTCTCTGTGGGTTAGGGGACTGTGTGGCTGAGTCGGCTGCTTGTCTGAGTCTCAGCTTCTGCATCCAAAGCACGCGCTGGGGCTGCAGCCTCAGCGGACAGCTCGACCGGCGGAGGCCTCCCGCCCAGCTCACTTAGGTGTTGTCCCGGGATGGCTGTCGGCCACTGGCTGCCCCAGGTCTTTGTCACACGGGCCTCTCATAGTGTGGCTAGTGGCTTCTGGCCTCCCTCAGACTGCCCAGCCAGAGGGCAAGAGGGAGGGAGGGCATGGACGGTGGGAGCCACGGTCTTTTTGTAACTTAGCCTCAGAAGTGACATCCCATAGCTTTTGCTGTATTTCATTCATTAGAAGACAGTCACTAGTCTCAGTACTCAATTAAGGAGAAGGGACTGCACACGGGGTCAAGTCCAGGAGGTGGGGGGTCACTGGAGCACCTTGCCGACCATGGGCAGTATCTGGACCTATCTGTGATTGGTCATCAGGAACAAGACAAAATCCTGCAAATCTCTGTCCATTCATGCTGCCCAAGATGAGAAATTCAAAGTGAGTCTGTACCATTTTACAGAATGACTGAAAAGATATTTTGGGTAAAAATAAGTTCTCTATGTGAGAGAGGGAAGAAGGGAGGAGTGAGGTGGTCAGTGGATTCTTGCCTGAGTGTTGGCTCCAAGGGCCCCTTGGATACATCCTGAGGACAGTCCCCTGCTGGCTTTGGCACAGGTGCTACCGAAAACTTTCAGAGAAGGCAGTAACCGAGGAATAATGTGGTGTTAGGAATCTGATTCCAACTCCGGCCATAACAGAAGCAAGCGACGTTTTACTAAAGTCAGTTCATGCCCGTCTATCTTTCTAAATCTCAGTCAGTTTGGTTCACCCCGTCCATCATTTAGACCTGAGTTTCAGGGGAGGTGAGAGTGGGCTTTCCCAGTGACCATGACTCTGGGGCAGCATCTGGTGCTTGACCGTCCTGGGTCCAAATTCACATCCCCCGAAACACCCGTCCACGTGAGGGGTCCCTGGGTCTGAGGCCGAGTCCCTGGCTGTGTCTGGAGGCCCCTCAGGGCTGGTCCTCCTTCTGAGATGAGTCCGGTGGGATGTGGTCCACCACCCTGGAGCTGGCTACGCAGGAAATGCCCCTGCCCCGACAGGCTGCCCCCATCACTGCTCTCCCGGATCTTTCCTCTGCTCCCCCAGATTTCCCCACTCCTCAGCACCTCACCTGAGCAGTTCCCATCCTGGAGCTCAGGCCCAGGCTTTGGAAATTCAAGAGTCCAAGGAGCTTCTTCCTCCTGTGCTTTCTCTTGGGCTTCAGGCCTCTCCAAAATGGCGGGCATGGTGGGTCCTGAGGTAGAATGTTCTGGAGAGGGCTAGAAGTGACCATGTGTGTGCATAAGCGAGTGAGTGTGTTAGAATTTGAGGGAGTGAAGGTAAGTATATATAGCAGGTGTGTGTGTGAGCAGTGACGGTGCTGTGTGTGATCGGGTGTGAACAAGGAGAGTGAGTGGCCACTAGATCACATTTAATGGCGTTTCCTGCCACACAAGAGGGACTCCACGAGGTCTCTAGTCCTCAGGAAGCCTGAGGAAAATCACCCTTCCCAGGCCTCTGTGGACTTGGGCCAGCACCTCCAAGTCACTGCCCCAGGTCACTGTGATTCAGCGGAGGACATTCGAATGAGCTCACGCTTGTACACGTGCAACTATTCTGAAAGCACTCACTACTTCATGGTTGCACAAAAAGAGGGCCAATCTCTTAAGACTTGCAAATAAAATGCTGCAACCAATTTTCTACGCAGACATTAAAGCCAGAATTTGTACTTTGGTGCTGGTAGAAGAACTAAACACCACAACGAACATAGACAGTGACTTTTATGTTGTGTGTGTTAGGATCCTTCTTATCCTATGCCATTTTTGTTTGTTTGTTTCTTGTAATTATTTCGTTCCTCGATAACTTGAGCCAGGCATGAGGAGTACTGTGTCGCCCATGGTCTTTGTCAGGGCCAGTCTTGTGTGGCCAGCATCCATCTACTCTGTGTGGGAGATGGAGGAGTTTCTTCACTGTCCAAGCCAGGGAGGTGATGAGCTGGGCTTTCACGCTGCAGTTCAGTCTGCAAACCTCTGCTTTTTCTAGCAAGAGCTTTCTGCCTCTCTTGCTGTGCTAACAATTCTCTGCTGGGAATAAGATCATTTGTGCATTCTTCATGACCCTTACCAGCATATCAGTGTTTTGAAGGTAGGGACCTTGAACATGGGAGGTGATCAATACGTGATTTTCGAATTGAATACATAATTACAAATAATGTGGGTGGTTGAATCTAAAAACCATGCGATTTTGCGTTGAGGCTGAGAGTCTTTTAAATGCAGCGTTCCCTAAGAACCCGATATTTGTAAGAAATAATAAATGGCTTAGTTGCTTGGAATGCAAATCCGTGACCTACTACAGACAACACTGGACTTCCAACAAATAATGTTTGTTCAAACAACAGTGGTTTAGTGTTATGAATTATTTAATTTCTCCTTCAGTGTGGAAAACAATTCAGATCTGATTGCATCTTTTAAAAATGTCAAATGTGATATTTAACCATTTTCTGAGCATCTCTGCTGGTGGGAACCAGGAGTCACTGGATAAATACATTCCAAGTTGGTATGTAGGTCTGTAACAGCCCTTCAGAATGATCTCAAGAATGTTTTGGGGAAGTGACTGAGAGATGAAATAGAAGTGGAGTGAGAAAGTAACTATACCCAATGTCTAAATATTTGGACACACCTGCCAGTTACTTGATGAACAGGACCAGTGTTCCCTGGGCTGGTAGGAGCCCTGGGAGCCAGAAGGATGGGGAGGGGCAGGTGCTGCCTGCAGCGGAGGAGTCAGGAATGTGAGGGGCCACAGCCAGGTGCAGATGGAGGGACAGGCCTCTAATAGTGCAGACAAGCTTCGAATAGACCATCAAATCCTACGGCAACACGTGAGGTGCAACCAGTGAACCTCATTTTACCAATCAGTGAACTAACTCTTAGACAGGCAACACGACTTCCACGAGGCTTTATCAGGAACCGGAATTTGCACCTAGATATTCTGACTTTTGAATATGTTCTCTGCTGATTGACTTGGAAAGTTATATAAACTGTGCATATGCTAGGTGTGGTGGTGCATACTTGTAATTCCAGTACTTGGGAGGCTGAGACAGGAGGATCGCAGGTTCACAGCCAATCTCAACTACTTAGTGAGACCCTCTATGACTTAGTGAAGCCCTGTTTCAAAATAAAGAATTAGAAATAGGGCTAGGGGTGTAGCTCAGAGGTAGAATGCCCCTGGGTTCAATTCCCACTATTGCAAAAAACTCCCACAAAAACAAAACAAAACAAAACAAAAAAAGTGACTTCTTTACCATAATACATGTGCATTTAAATAGTATCAATGTGTTATTTGCCTATCTTCAAAATGTTGACATAAATTGAGTGCTCCTGAAAGAATCTCCATTATGCTTATATGGTCTACTCAACTCCTGGTCTCTCAATCTCTTTGGTGAACTCTCTTGGGCCTGGAAAACTTAGGCCCAAGGTATTGATGATCCTCCAGGTTCCAGCTCTGTGACTCGACAGCACCTATTGAGCACAGAGCAATGGACTTCGATGATATTAGCTTGATTCTCCATAGAAACAGTTGCTCTACTGGGAGTCAATATTGTCCTGGAATTCTGCCGTGTTGACAGCACTTGAGCTATCTACCGACAGTATCGACATCCAACAGCACCCTTGCTGGTGGGACGAAGGTGGTTAATTTCTTGGAATACGGTTCCAGGAAGAATTTTATGTTCCCTAAAGAATGCTTCTGTAATCTTTCTGCTTGGCCCCCTACGTAGCTCAGGGTCAAAGCTTGTGCTTCATTCATCCTGATTCTGAAAGATAATCGTGCACAACCTCTGTGTCGTTGGAGAATTACCTGATTTAGTCATAGGTTCTTACTATTTCCTGAATAGCCTCAGATCACTTCAAATATCTTGAGTACATTTGCAAGTGGAGATTTACCATAAGCCTTTCTAAATCTTTTCTTGGAGGTGTGTGGGCGTTGAAACACGAGTGCTAAGCACGTAAACATTTCACTCTTTACATAGACCTCGCGTTTTGTCTCGAGGATGGTCTAGGTACAACATCAACCTTCTGGGTGTACAGGAACCAAACAAAGCAGTAGTTGGCAAATTCCAGCATGCGGCCCAGATCTAGCCCACAGCATGGCTGTGCAAAGCTATGTTCAGAACAAAACTGCACTTACTTGGTTTGGGCTGCTTTTGGGCTACCTCGGCAGAGCTGAGTAGTTTGCAACTACTGAGCTGAGTAGTTACCATCTGGTCCTTTACAGAAAAACTTTGTTGACCACTAAAAGAAAATGTAAAAGTAAGGCAGCATTGTAGAAATTCATATCTAAAGAGAATTCTGCCAGATAATAAGGACATACTTCATTTTTTTTTTTAAAGATGTCAGACACATGTAGGGGCCATTGAACATTTCTATTATAAACCACTTCACATTCTGTGTAGTGAGGATTTCTGAATTCAGGACTTCCAGAAGTTCTTTCATTGAAAATGTGGTTTGGGAACCTGCTTCACCTCACTGAGACACTCTAGCAGCTTTAGGTAGCTATGCTACCTGTTAGTGTAGTCGAGAAGGTCAAGAGAAATAACAGAAATGAATTGCTCTACAAAGTACTATTGTGTGGGAGTTAAGGCTTAAGAGCTGTGTTTAGCCCTGGATGGTATTTTTCAATTGCAGTTTGTCCAGGGAACCATCTAAACGAATAACTCTTTACAACTTTCCTAGCCCATGCTCACTTAGAGTTTTGGACTTATTTGTTTAATTACGTATGTATTAGAACTTTCAATCCACATGATGAGTAAGGGAGAGAATTATAACTCATTAATTCTGAAACTTGAGGGATGGGAGTTGGCAACATAAATACTGATGCCACAAAAGGAAAATCAGTGAAACATTGAGGCTGTGCTATGTAGAAAGGGGACAAATCTATTTTTAAAATAATTGAGCTGGCCAAATAATTGTCTTCTTTCCCTCTTTGTCTATTGTGTTTGGCTTTATAGACATAGTCTTAGTTAACCAGACTCAAAACATCACCAAGTTGAGGGAAAAAAATCTGTATTAAAATAAAATTTAAATGAATTTTCAGTATGGATCGCATACGAGAACCCATAAAGATTTATTGCCCTTATTTCAAACATCATTGAAATTAGACTTAATTATCTGTGCAATTTGCTGGAAATAGCATTTTTGATCAAGTATATGTCATTAATTTTAAAATAGAAATGTACCAAGCTGGTTTTAAAAAAATCCTCCAAAACATAATTTCTAAATTGCCTCTTTGAAGAGTCTCTCTTCTCCTTTCTTCATCCTAAGTGCTTTGCCACCCTAACTCTTAAGTTGGCAAATAGGTGCTTTTTGTTTGCTTATTCTTTTGATACCACGGTGGTTTTGAGTGGCCAGATGGATTCAAGTGAATGCCCAGAATTTCACGTTAGAGGAGGAAACAGCTTGGCTCTTCAGTGACTTTAGACTTTGAAAGGACATAGGTTAATGGCTTTTTATTATTGGATTTTTCTTTGGGGAATAGTAATCTTGTATTTTCTCAGGATATGCCTAGGTCTGTACCACACAGAGGAGAGCTGAAATTTATCAAGTTAATTAACTTGGATATTTTAACTGAGTAATCAGATTCCGCAGTATGCTCTTATAATGGCTCATTTTCTATCAAGGTGTCAATGTTAAGTGTATGTAGCTGGAGCTCATGAGGCGGTGATTTGTTTTTTTCATGCTTTCCTTCTTCATAGAAATCTAGCTCACGGAAGTAAAATGCATCTGCAGTCTGGCGAGACATCTCTTTGTGAACGACACAATTTGGGCTTGTTCCAGAATCATCTCCAAGGCTGCCCTCTGACAACACCCACTTTGATATTTTGGCCTCTGATCTGCCTGTTGCCCCGCACCTTTGTTCTGTTACTCCAGGGGTTCTGATGCCCACTGAGTTGTTTTCGCTGTCCATCCAACAGTCTCTATTCCTCACCATGATGTCTGGACTCTTCCCTGCTTTTGAAGCCTCACCCACTCCACTCTCCCTGATCTCTGATAATTTGTGGTGTCCCTAGGTAGGAAAGGGAGGCCAGTACCTGGAATCCCTGGCTACCTACGGAGGAGCTGCACAGAGCCTGGCTGGTCTGGCCGTGTGTGAAAGGGGTGCAGGTGGAGAAAAACGGGCCCTGTGCCTTTGATGGAGACATGCCGGATCACACCGGGGAAAATGGGACCAATATGTTTGAGGGACTGAGCATTCCCTTGGGAAGAACTCATCATAAAGAAAGCTTGGGCCAAAACAAATATGAAAGAGAGATGCATGGAGCTCATTTCTTGGATTTGTCTCATGGTCCAGGATTCTGTGGGTTCATGTCTGATATTTAAGTGTGTGTGTGTGTGTGTGTGTGTGTGAGAGAGAGAGAGAGAGATAGAGAGAGAGAGAGAGACAGAGACAGAGACAGAGACAGAGACATGATCATGAGAGAATGAAGTAAAAATAGACAGATCCAGTTGGTAGGTTGTGAAATATGCTCTCCAATTACTCCCACCCAACTGTGGCCACCCTTTGGCAGTGTGGCTTTGTAGTTCTTGCTGCCAAGGTCTAAGTCCATGCCTCACCCGCATGGCCCCCTAGAATCTTGGCTAGATCGGGACAATGTGCTTTGATCAGTAGGACATGGAGGAAGTGCCATTCTGGACTTCTGAGGCCAGGCTGTGAAGGTGTGCAGCTTCTGCTTCTCTCTGGAAGGATGTCCTGGGATGAACATGCAAAGAGGCCAGGCTCACTTGTTGCAGGCTGAGGTTGTGTGGAAGGGGACTGAGGCTCCCAGCCATGCCCAGCACCCATCGCCTGACATGCTGGGGAAGCAACTCTGGCCCTTCAGGCCAACAGTCCAGCTCAGTGCAGTTCAGGAGAGCCCAGTACAAGCATCACAGAGACTACTGGTCAACCCACACAATGCCAACCAACACAAACCCTTGCTGTTTCAGTCACTGAGTTGTGGGGTCATCTGTTATGCAGCGAATGCTGGCTCTACTAAGCTACATTACTAAAATTGTTGTAAGGTATTTTGGGGTCTCTTATTACTGTGGGGAACATTCTGAATGCTTAGAGAACTTATAATCCTTGTGGATGACAAGAATGACAAGAGAATCCTTCTTAAGGAGACGACCTGGGGTTGGTGGTAGACATGGACGATGCTTTTAGATGGAAAGAAAGATCTGAGGTGCTGAGTTAACCAAACTTCTATCTGTGAGCAATCTATAGGGGTTTGGTGAGGGGAGGGGCAATCTGGGAGGTGGGGCCCGAGGTGGGGATCGTCTGAAGAACTCTGATGTAGAGGCTCACGGTTGATTTTCCATGATGCGAATGCCTCTGTGACACAAGAGCCCTATGTGAGCGTTTATTTGGACACCCAGGGACAACTGGGTTACACGGAGCTTCAGTGCATTGCAGATCCCATGGTTTCTAGTGACTTGCTTGGCTGTGTTGGTGGGGGCTCCTTCTTCCAGTTCCCAAGCAAGGCCAGGTGGGCAGCAAAGGCCTCGTTAACTGGTGTCACAAAGCGGGGCGGACCAGAGAGCAAAGAAATGGTGGGTCCCATGTCCTGGTCCATGGGGGAACAGAACTCAATGGAGGTGGGGACCACCTGGGGGCTGAGATCCACGATCAGGAGAAGATGAGAAGATATAAAAATTGTCCTGCTAATGCCACTCTGGTTCTAAACTTGACATTAGTGAGGAATGAGGGAACATGCAGAGAAAGCCAGAGACGCAGAAGATGCTCAATAAACGTCCCTGAGCTGAAACAAGAGGCAAATGGACCGGGGAAAGGACTGCTTGTCTGTTACTTTCCGGGTGGAGAATTTATCGTGAGTCTTTTGGCTGAATTAGCTGATCAAACTATGTCCAAGTTCACATTTAAAAAAAAACATATGTGTTTTAATTAAGTAGCCACTTATCAACATTCCTCTGAATAACTTCATGCACCTATTTAGCTAACACACTGCACACACTGTATTAACAAACTACCACACATTTTCCAGCCTAAACCAGCATATACTCAACCCACTGCTTCCGAGTTTCTGTGGATTAGGAGGTTGGGGGATAGTCTGCTTTGCTCAGGATCATAGCAGGCTGAAATGAAGGTGTTGCTGGGGCTGGCTCCCTGGGAGGCTCCAGGTTCACTTCTAAGCTTATGTTAGATTGGCAGACTCCGTTTCCTTAAGGCTGAGGGCTGCTCTTGACTCCCCAGGCCCCACACGCTTCTGCAGTAGGTGTCTTTTAGGCTGTCCACTGCACGGACACTTGCTCCCTTCCAGACCAGCATCTGCGAATTCACCTTCTTTAAAGTCCTCTCTGATCGGGCCAGGCCCACACAGGACAATATCCCTTTGATTCCCTGTTTGCTGAGGCCTCAGCCCTCCTGAGAGAGGGTCTCTGCAGGGCCAGCACCCCTTCCACAGCGTCTATGTGAGTCTTTTGTCCTCGGTTCTCAGAAGGGCATTGCATTGTCTCAGTTCATTTCTATTGCTATAATAAGATGCCTTAGACTGGGTGATTCAGAAAGAACAGAAATTTATTTCGCACTATTCTGCAGCAAGGAAGCTCAAGATCAAGGAGCCTGCATTCGGTGTCTGACATGGCTTTCTTGCTGTGTCCTCTCATGGAGGAAAAGCTGAAGGGCCAAAGCATGTGGCTGGAGCCCTTTTACAAAGGTACTAATGCCATTTATAAGCGAGGAGCCCTCATGGCTTAAACACCTGCCAAGGGACCCACCTCTTAATATTATCCCACTGGTGATGAAGTTTCGACATATGAATTCAGGGGAGGGAGGCCCATTCAGACCAGAGCAGGTGTCATTAAGGCTTGCCTTTTATTTTCCAGCCTTCTCATGAGAGTCCTTGGAAGGACCTGCTTGACTCTGTGACTTCTGATGTTCTGTTCCCTTGGGTTATTTTGATATTTCAAAATCTTCTCATTTCTCTGACTTCAGGTTTGAGGGTCAAAATGGGGCAGAGACAAAGTGGTTGAAAGGCAGAGAAATGCCCTGCCTTTGTTGGCTTTGCAGAATTTGCTTTTACTTCCATAAAGCAGAAAGGGAAGAACTGGAGTAAATAAGCAGAACCAGGAAAAACAACCCGTCGGTGCTCTGTATTCAGAAACCATCCTTTAAGTGACAGGACAGGACCATCTGTCATCGAGAGTGGTCACCGAGCCCATGTTCACCAGACACGTGCCCATCCTTCATGCCAACACAGCTTCATGGAGACATCAGTTTGGTGCCTTTGCTGTGCCGCAGACCTAGTAAATGCCAGCTCAGGAAACCGAGTGTTTGTGGGTTTACATCTTGTTAGATTCTCCTGAGGTCTCTGGAAGACAGTTTTATCCTTTTTTCCCTTTGTTCTTAAGTGCGCTGTGCTCATTTAGAGCACAGTCAATGCAAAATCAACCTCTGCTGTGTTTCTGCAGCCGCTGCTCTGGGAGTGGAGGTGATTCAACGAGGTAATTAACGCCAAACACGAAACAATCAGCATGTGTGGGTGATCAAGTCTAAATAATTCAAAAAGAAATACCTGATGTGTTTGGCATGTTTAGATAGAGAGTTTCACCTCGTTTGCCTTTACAACAGTCTCATAGATTCTGGGTTGGTTTTTAGATTATGAATAATGAGAATATTACTCATGCCCCGAAAGCATGACATTTGCAAATCACATCATCGTTTGAGTCTTAAGAAAATACCGCATGATTCTACTTTGAAATATTTTATTTTCAAGAAGGAGAGCGGTTATCTATGCTGGCTCACCTCAAAGAGCCTACAACTGATGGAGCATTATCATATTACATAAATAATTTAGGCGCGAGTGTCATTATAGGTATAAATCAAAAGGACAACTTGTGCTTCCAGATTTGCCTGTGTTTGTAAATTCATATTGTGTTTAGTAAGGAAGTAGGTAACCTGCAGAAATATTCAAATGACTTAAATCTCTGTAGCTGTTGAGAGCCAGGCACCCAGGCCAAGAAGCTGTGACTTCATTGGCTGGTGTTAGGAAGACATAATGCTTCTTGTGTAGACAGATGGGAGAGGGGTCTATTTTAACAACTGGGCCATGCTCTAGATCAAAGGTTCTGTATGTGTGTGTGCTACACACAGGTGGGCTACCTTGCCCGCAGAGTTTCTGATCCTTACCACTTTTCAACCAGGTCCACCTGGTGCAGACCACTTCTTCAGCACTACTTTGCTGGAGAGCAAAGGATTCTTCATGGAAGGAAAGTTGGACTCTTCTTTAGGGACACACTTTGATGGAACCTTTCCATGGACAAGTTCAGCTCCTACTTAAGTTAGTTCTGACTCCAAAGGAGAAACCAAAGAGAGGCTAGGGAAGAGAGAGAGAGAGACTTGCCCCTGCATAACACAAGGGAGCTGTCGTGGCCTGGCTGAAGTTGGAGAGCAGAGCTGGGCCATGGATGGTGGGGAAGGGAGGAAGGGGTGAAGGATGTCATCTATAGTGATCATGAGGCAGATCAGGAATAGACAGAGCCATGAAGAGGTTTCCTGAGGTTGTGTAGGGCCAATGAATTCCCAGAAGCAGGTGGTGTCTGATGTTCAATTTTGTTTCCCTGAGCTGTGCTGCCATTCTCTCCATTGCTCTGTACTCTAACATCCACTATTAACCCCAGCATTTGCTAGAGATCTGACATGGGTGAGGGCCTTGGTGAGCTTTTTAGGATCTTGGACCTCAGTGTGTGGCCTCTGAACTTAGATCAGCATTTCTGAGAGCTCTAAGGAGCTCCACATCAGACCCACTGAATTCAGTCCAGACTTTAGCAAGATCTCCAGCCATGTGCTTATACCTTAAAACTTGAGAAGCATTGTTGAAGGCTGACTTTTATTCTTTATTTTGAAACCGAGTCTCACTAAGTTGTGGAGTGCCTCACTAGGTAGCTGAGGCTGGCCGTGAACCCGGATCCTCCAGTCTCAGCCTCCCGAATGCTGGGATTACAAGCGTGCGCCACCACGCCTGGCTGAGGGCTGACTTTTAAACACTCCAATACTCTGATTCCACTCCAATTCTCTGACTCAGAATGTCTAGAGAAGGGTCTGAATGTCTGTGTTTAACAAGAGGATCAGCTGACTCTGTAACTAGACAAGTTCAGGAGAAAACTTCTTTTGGGAATGAAGAAGAGGTGTTTCCATACTTGGTGTAAACCAGGGCAGGGGCAGAATGGCAGCCACAGGAGGCATACAGCACGCAGGGATAAAAAGTGAACAGAGAGTATGAATTTGTAATAGAAGGTGATGGAAAAACCTGACCCCACCTCTAGGAGCTCCTAGACAGCCTTGGCAATAGCAGGAAGGCCTCTGGGCTTCTCCTAGAAGAGTTGCTTTCAAGCGAGGGAGGGAGCATGTGGCCATGTCTGGAGACATTTTTGGCTGTCCCAAGTGGGAGATGCTACTGGCATCCAGTGGGTAGGATTTGAGATGCTTTTAAACATTGGCAGTGCACAAAACAACCCCACAACAAAGCGTTGCATGGCCCCAAATCTCAGCCATGCTGATGTCAAGAAACCCTGGTCTAGGGAGTTGGCTCTGAAGCATGACTCTGTCATGGATCAGCACCATAACTTCTGTGGGTTCTTGGCTTCTGTGGTGAAAAGAATTTCAACACACACCAGTCGGGGACAAAGGTAGAAGTTTTATTTAGGAAAGTGAGGGACTTAAGGGAGAAGGCAGGCCATCTCAAGAGGGCCAAGAGAGTCTTTGCAGCTCTTTTTAGAACCCCCAGGAGGGGGTGGGCACAGAGGAGGTCTGCACCTCCTCTCCCTCCGTTTTCTCAGCATTGATGGATGGCTGGTGACTGGCTGGTGTCCTACCTTTGTTCTCCTCCTGGATCCTTTGTTTACTAAGCATCTCAGGAATCTCAGGTGGGGAGAGGGGCCATTGAGATTAAGGGTGTGGGTCCACTGAGGCTTCTGTCTAAGACCCGACATACCCTACATGGTGTAGTTAGAGATTATGAACTTTCCAGATTTTAAAAACTATATTTTCCCTTTCCTTCCCTATCCATCTCCTTTGTACCTACATTTTTATTTCTTCTATTCTACTTCATCCACTCCACAGCTGTAGCATCAGCATTCCTTGGGAAACTGGGAACTTGCCAGATGTGCTGACACAGGGACCACATGTCAGACTTGGGGGATCAGGCACTAGGGCTGGGGGCCTGCAATCTGCGGTTCAGTCAATATTCCAGGTGACTCTGGTGCAAACCACCA
>PVLC010034736.1:0-16736 GCA_004027655.1 Graphiurus murinus | reverse complement strand
TTCAACCGCGATTGGCGCGCCGCCGTTGACGATAAACGAGTTTTTCTTGCCGCCCCATTTGCCGCTGAACGTCACCTGCAGCTGATACTTGCCGGCCCACGGCGCGGCAACCTGCCAGCTCACCTTATCGCCATCGTTGGCGAACGGCCCGAGGAAACCGTCTTCGTCAATCGTCAGCGCGTCTTTCTCGCTTTTCGCCGCCTCGATCTTGCCATCGGTCACGTTCACAACCCCGCCGCTAAAACGGCAGTAATCAGCGGGCGCTTTCCCGACGGCTTCCGTCACCGTGACCTTTACGGTTTTACTGCTTTTGAGCAGACCATCATCGGCGCTAAAGGTCAGCGCGTATTCACCGGGGGCGCTAAACCAGGCGCGAGTTTCGGCTTTATCCGTCGCGCAGATATGGGCCTGCGCGTTGCCGCCGTTGCTCCAGCTCACCTTAACGTTGCGATCCGGCAGCCCGTCATCGCGCCAGCTCGCGCTGAGCTGCACGCCCTGGTCCTGGCTGGTGGTGAGCGTTTCCACCAGCGTGACTTCCGGCGTCTGATTCGCCTGGGTGTGCTTCACGCTAATCACGTTCGAAGGCGATGAATTGCCGCTCTCGTTTTTAGCAATGACGCGGTAATAGTACGTATTCCCCAGTTGCAGACTGCGATAGTCATCGCGGAACAGATCCATCGTCTGCGGGTTCCACTCGTTAACTCCGTCCGAAATATCGCGCCCCACGACCTTCCACGGTCCGGATGCCGAATCGGCGCGCTCGACATCATAAGCGCGCCCTACCGCCGCCCCCAGCCAGTTGATCGCAAACGGTGAATCCGTCGCCCGCAACTTCGGCGCATCCGGCTTCGGCAGCGGCGGCGCTTTCTCCTGCCCGTTCATCTGCGCCGCGGCGGTCCGCACCAGATCGACCACCTCCATCTCCTGATTGGCTTTACCGTCGACCGGAAAGCCCGGCAAATGGTAGCTGTAGTGGCCGGTGGACTCTTTATGCCAGTAGAAACCGCCATCGTGACGATGACCGCGGAAGCCCCAGATTAAACCGCCCGCCGCCTGCGCGCCGTTGACTTCGCTATGGACGATCGACTGCATAATGGCGTTAAGCTGCTGCGCATCCAGCAGGCCAAATTCGCCCACCATATAAACTTTCTTACCCGCGGCCGCCGTCAGGTCTTTTTTCACCTGATCGGGATGGTTGTTATCGGCATTGGTGTAGTAGTGGTTGCTGACGATATCGACATGGGGATCGTTAAGCGCAAACGCATTAATTTTCTTATAGGTGCCATCCACCACCAGCTGATGCGGCGCCCACTTTTTGATCCATGCGGCGGTCTGCTGAAGGAACGCCGCGTTGGTGTCTTCCAGCTCGTTGCCGGTCTCCCAGGCCATAATCGCTTTTTCGTCATAGTAAGGGCGCCCGGTCACGCTGTTGGTACGGGTGATAACCTGACGAATCACGTCCAGATAGGCCTTGAAGGTTTTACTATCGGTACGGTAAAAATCCTCCGGCTTTTCGTGGTAGAACGCCGCCAGCTGCTCGCGACCGCCCCACCACCACCAGTGATCGATAAACGGCAGAATCAGGCGCAGACCCTGTTTGTCCGCCTCGGCGATCATGTTGTCGTACACCCGCATCGCCTTTTCGTTCAGACGCGGCATGTCGTCGGCGGTTTCCGGAGCCAGAATATGGGTTTCGCGACCGCAGGCCTCGTCAAACGCCTGCTGTACCGAGAGCACGTATACCCGCTGCGCTCTGGCGCCGGTTTGCACCAGCGCTTTAATCCAGTTTTCCTGTTCCTCCGCCGTCGGCCAGCGGAAGTATTGCCCCCAGCCGCGCGAGTCGGCTTTACAGGTGCCGCGCGCGTCGTCTTCAATACGATGCAGCTCCGGCGCATGAATGCCCGCAAAGCGGAACACCTTGTCGCCATCTTTTAACGTCGCGCCGTCGCGGGTAATAAAGTGTTCAAAGTGCGACTGCTCCGCGGCCATCGCGCCTGCGCTTCCCAGCGCCGAAAGCAGCGCGACGAGCATCAGTTTTTTCACCGGCTTAATCATCGTATCTCTCCTTAGAACCAGACTTCGGCCTGCACGCCGAAGTTCAGCGTATCGGTGTCGCCGCTGCGCGAGTAGCTACCAGCGGAAAGGGTATTGGTGCTCCAGTCGTAGTTGCCGTCCAGCGCGTCGGACACCCCCTTATCCCACTTCGCGTAAGTGACGAAGAAGCGCAACTGCGGGCGCGTCCAGAAGCCGGAATCAAAGGTCAGGGTCGGCGCGATGGTCACTTTAGTCAGGCCGCCTTTGCCCTTGCCGTCCACGCCTTTGTAGTTTTTATCGTCGAGATATTCGTAGCCCAGCTCGTACTGCATGGCGAAGTTTTTGGTGATCTGCTGATACGGGCGGATCCCCGCCACCCAGCTGGTGCGCCCCCAGCCTTCGGCGTCTTCCGTCCACCAGCGGTAGTTTTTGTCTTTCTGATAGTAGGCAAACGTGGAGATTTCCCAGTCGCCGAGCGAGGCCATGTTATCCAGCACCACGCGCCAGGATTGGGTATCGTCGAGGTTTGCCCAGCCCCAGCCGTTTTTACCCAGCGAGTCTCCCGCCGCCAGGCCGCGTCCGTACTGGAAGACCACGCGAGAGTAGCCGCCGGTCAGGCCGTAGAAGCCGTCAAAGTTGTAAACGCCGGTCACGCCGTAGCCTTTTTCCGCCGAGGTCGGGTGCTTCTCGTTGCGGTTCATGTGGTGGCCAATCAGCTCAAGATCGAAGCCGGTGCCGCCGATCTTTTTCAGCCACAGGTTGAGCGAGTAGTCATCCGGATAGCCCTGATCGCCTTTGTCGACCGGGTAGGCTTTGGTTTCGTCCGTCGGCGAGAAGGCGTAAACCCCGGCATCGAAGCGCGCGAAGCCAAGATCCATATTGTCGAAGCCGCCGCCGGTGCCGTTGTACTGAATGTACTCCCAGTCAAACTGATGGCTGGAGGTGTTGGAGCTGCTGTAGCGCTTACCGGCCCAGAAGGTCATCTCCGGGGCAAAGTCGAGGTTGGACAGTTCGGCAAAACCTTCGCGGAACTGCACATCATGCCCGTCGTCGTCCTGACAGTTCCAGTCAGAGGTACATTTTGACTGATGAGTGATGTTGGCCTGGACTTTTGCCACCACGCCGCTGTCCGAGGTTAACGTCACCGTTGGGATCAGTTCGATCTTGGTATCTTCTTCGTTGCCCAGACGCCACTTGCCGTCCGGCATCAGGCCAACGGAGTCAGCGCGATTGCCGTCGGCGTTGGCAAGGATCCCTGAACGGATATAGCCATGCAGCATAAAATCGTACTTCGGATCGGCGCTGGCGCAGTCGCTCATCACCGCAAGGGCAAGTAAAGACAGAGGTATTGAATGATTTAGCCTGATCATTTTTTATCCTTGGTTATTTTTTTATTAACACTGCCTGAGAACGGGAGGGAATTTACGGATCAAAAAAGGAAATGTACATCCACAAACGGAAAGCGCTCTCCGTAATTGCCGGATGAGTTCACAAATTTAACGATAGCGGGCAAATATTCGTGATGGAGTTCACATATTCTGGCAGAAATAAAAAAGCCCGCGCAGGGCGGGCTGGGGCAGACAGGCGAAAAGCTTAGCGTTCAGCGTCGGCAAGCTGGCGTTCGTAGACCTTAAAGAACGGGCGATAGAGCATCCAGGCGTTAAAAATAGCGAACAGGCACATGCATAAGTTTTTCCAGCTACCGTTGGCTGACCACGCCGCGCCGAGCGGCGCCGGCATCGACCACGGCAGCATCGCCACCGCCCGGTCGAGAATCCCCAAATGGGTTAAATACCAGGCGATACAGGCATTTATCAGCGGCACAAAAATAAACGGCAGCAGAAAAACCGGGTTCATGATAATCGGAAAGCCGAACAATATCGGCTCATTAATGTTAAACAGCGAGGGAAGCAGGCCAATTTTCCCGACGCTTTTCAACTGCCGGGAACGGCTGCGCATCGCCATAAAAACCAGCGGCAGCGTCGAGCCGATACCGCCGATTAGCAGGTAGAAATCCCAGAATCCCTGCAGGTAAATATGCGGTAACGTGGCGGAACCGGCGGCCAGCGCCTGTTGGTTTTCAAACAGATAGGTCATCCAGAACGGGTTCATAATCCCGGTGATAATTAGCGCGCCGTGAATACCGACAAACCAAAGCAGGTTGCAGATAAATAACGATATTAAAACCGCGGTTAGGGTATCGGAGGCCACCACCAGCGGCCGTACCGCTTCGCTAATCAGCTCCGGTAAAATGCGCCCGGTGCTTTGCAACAGCAGCGCGTTAATGACGCTAATAGAGAGCATCACCACCAGCAGCGGAATCAGTAGCTGAAAGCCGTTACGGGTCATCACCGGTACCTCTTCCGGCAGGCGGATGCACCAGCCTTTCTTATAGAAAAAGCGTACAATTTCAATGGAGTAAGTACTCGATATCAGCGCGGTAAAAATCCCCATTCCGCCAAGAAAAATATTGGTCGCGCCGTTGTCGCGAAAGCCGATAAACAGCAAAAACGCCAGGCAGCCGGTCAGCCCGCAGAGCCGCTCCGGTAGCCGGTACTGCTTGGCAAGACTGGCGCTGGCGCCGAAGGCCACAATCAGCGCCACCAGCCCGATAGTCAGTTCAAAAGTCGGCAGCAGAATAGGCCGCAGCTGGAAATAGAACTGGCCAAAGGCCGATGCGCCGTCGATGGAAACGGGCGGAAACAAAATCGGCACCAGCAAACTTCCGACGATCACAAACGGCATCGCCAGCGCAAAGCTGTCGCGCATCGCCGTAATGTGGTTATTGCGCGTCAGAACGTTGGCCAGCGGCGCCAGCCGCTGCTCGATGATATCGACGGCAACATTCATTAACTGAATGTTCATAATCCTGCCTTTCAGAAGAGAGTAGTCGCCAGGATGATCGCGCACTCCTGTGTAAAGTAAAAGCCCGTCATAGGTGATCGTGGTCACAATAAATAAATCCACAAACGGAAAGCGCTTTCCGTTTTATATCCGTTGTGACTATAGTCGGCGCATCCCACTCATCAGGAGCGATATATGAAAAAGATAATGTTGTGCTGTTCCGCGGGCATGTCCACCAGCCTGCTGGTGAAAAAAATGATCGCCGAGGCCGAGCAGCGCGGGTTGCCGGTAGAGATCAACGCCTTTGGCGTCGCGGAGTTCGATCAACAGGTCGGCCATTACCAGGTGGTCATGCTGGGGCCGCAGGTGAAATACATGCAGAAAGATCTGCAAAAACAGGCTGATAAATACGGGATCCGCGTGGAACCCATCAACATGATGGATTACGGCATGCAGAAAGGCGGCGCCGTGCTGGATTTCGCGCTTTCCCTTATCGATAACAAAAACTAAGGAAAGATCATGAGCTCTCTGTACGCGAAGCTGATCGCCGTGATTGAACAGAAGATCACGCCTATGGCGGGGGCGATCGGCCAGCAAAAATACGTCATCTCCATCCGCGACGGTTTCATTACCGCCCTGCCCTTTATGATCGTTGGCTCGTTTTTGCTGGTGTTTATCTTCCCGCCGTTCTCCCCGGATACGACGTGGGGCTTTGCCCGCGCCTGGCTGCAATTTTCGCTCGATCATCGCGATGCGCTGATGCTGCCGTTTAACTTCAGCATGGGGGTGATGACGCTGTTTATCGCCGTCGGGATCGCCGCCAGCCTGGCGAAGCACCATAACCTGGACTCGCTGACCGCCGGGATGCTGTCGCTGATGTCATTTCTGCTGGTGGCCGCGCCGCTGAAAGATGGCCAGATCTCTACCGCCTACTTCTCCGGCCAGGGGATCTTTACCGCAATTCTGGTGGCGATTTACTCTACCGAGCTGTACGCCTTTCTCAAACGCCACAACATTACGATCCGTCTACCGCCTGAAGTTCCGGCGGGCGTGGCGCGCTCGTTCGAGATCCTGATCCCGGTGCTGGCGATCGTGCTGACGCTGCATCCGCTGAACCTGTTTATCGAAGCGCAGCTGGGCATGATCATTCCGGAAGCGATCATGTCGCTGGTGAAACCGCTGGTGGCGGCGTCCGATACCCTACCGGCGATCCTGCTGTCGGTACTGGTGTGCCAGGTGCTGTGGTTTGCCGGCATTCACGGGGCGCTGATCGTCACCGGGATTATGAATCCGTTCTGGATGGCGAATCTGTCGATCAACCAGGCGGCGATGGCCGCAGGCACCGCGATTCCACATATCTATGTCCAGGGCTTCTGGGATCACTATCTGCTGATCGGCGGCGTCGGCTCCACCCTGCCGCTGGCGCTGATGCTGCTGCGCAGCAAGGCCGTGCATCTGCGGACGATTGGCCGGATGGGCGTGGTGCCGGGCGTATTTAACATCAACGAACCGATTCTGTTCGGCGCGCCGATCATCATGAACCCGCTGTTCTTCCTGCCGTTCGTGCTGGTGCCGATGGTCAACGCGACCCTGGCCTACTTTGCGCTGAAGCTGGACCTGGTCAGCCGCGTGGTGTCGATGACGCCGTGGACGACGCCGGCCCCTATCGGCGCCTCCTGGGCGGCAAACTGGAGCTTTAGCCCGGTGATCATGTGCCTGATTTGTATAGCGACGGCGATGGTGATGTATCTGCCGTTCCTCAAAGCCTACGAAAAACAGCTGCTGGAGCAGGAGCACGCTAACGCCGCCGCCCAGGCTGAAGGCGCGCCGCAGTCCGCATAATTCATACTATTCAGAGGTTTGTCATGGAATTAGAAGAACAGGTGATGGGTATTATCATCAACGCCGGGCAGTCGCGCAGCCTGTGCTACGAAGCGCTGAGCTGCGCTAAAGCGGGGGACTTCGCCGCCGCCGACGAAAAAATGAAAGAAGCGGCGCATTTTGCCCGCGAAGCGCATCGGGTACAGACCCAGCTGATTGAAGCCGACGAAGGCGAGGGTAAAACCAAAATGACCCTGGTGATGGTTCACGCTCAGGATCATCTGATGACCTCGATTCTGGCGAAAGAGCTGATCGGCGAACTGATCGCCATTTACCGCTCGCGGCCGCTGCACGCGTAGGGCTCCCCTCTCCAGGGGAGAGAAGAAAATCGGCCTGCATCGCGGATGACGTAGCCCGGGTAAGGCGTTGACGCCGCAACCCGGGAAAACGGTAAATGCTCATGTCACCTGGCTGACTTCCCGGCTCGCGCTGCGCTTAGCCGGGCTACCCGGACTGCACGCGTAGCGCCCTCCCGGAGAAAACCGGCTGGCATCGCGGATAACGTCGCGGCCCGGGAAACCGTCGACCACGATTAAGGATAACTATGCTACATCTGGGTTTAGACATTGGCGGCACCAAAATGGAAGCCGTCCTGCTCAACGCGGCGGGCGAATGCGTCTATCGCCAGCGCCGTCCGACGCATAAAGAGAGCTATCAGGCGTTTATGCAGCAGCTGCTCGGGCTGATTGCGACCGTCAGCGACTGGAGCGAACGGCCGTTTACTATCGGCATCGGCCTACCGGGGGCTATCGACCCGCAAAGCGGCCTGATTAAAAACTGTAACTGTCTGGTGCTCAACGGCCACGACCTGCGTCATGACCTGATGCGGGAACTTGGTCAACCGGTATGGATGGCGAACGATGCCGACTGCTTCACCCTCTCTGAAGCGGTGGACGGCGCGGGCGCAGGGGCAACGACCGTATTCGGCGTTATTATCGGTACCGGCTGCGGCGGCGGCATCGCGGTGAACCAACGGCTACTCAGCGGGCCTAACGCCATCGTTGGCGAGTGGGGACACAATCCTCTGCCGGGCTATTGCCCCGAGCGCGACGGTCCGGCGCAGCCCTGCTACTGTGGCAAAGAGAACTGCATCGAAAGCTTTATTTCCGGCACCGGCTTTGCCCGCCGCTACGGCGAACAGGCGCCTGCGGAAGCGATTATCGCCGCCGCGCAAAACGGCGAACCGCAGGCGCTGGCCCACTGGCGGCATTTTATTGACGCTTTCGCCCGCAGCCTGGCCTCGGTAATCAATATCCTCGATCCGCAGGTGATTGTGTTGGGCGGCGGGCTCTCCAACGTCGGGCAAATCTACGAGCAGCTGCCGTCGGCCATCGTCCCGTATCTCTTTTCCGACAGCTGCCGAACGCAGATCAAAAAGGCGCGCTTCGGCGACGCCAGCGGCGTGCGCGGCGCGGCCTGGCTGCCGGTTCTGGCCGCTGCTGAAGGCCCCCGCCGGTAGACACTTTTTTCAGCAGGTATGCTAAGCTAGGCGAAAATATTCAGACAGAAAAAGCCATGCCAACCATTGATGATGTTTCAAGATTAGCGAATGTCTCCCGAGCGACGGTATCCCGCGTGCTGACCGGCACCCGGGGCGTGCGCGAAGAGAGCCGGGAAGCGGTGCTGCGCGCGGTAGAAGAACTTAACTACCGCCCGAGCTTTGCCGCGCAAAACCTCGCCAGTCAAACATCCAATCACGTGGGGCTGGTGATCCCGGCAAACGATGAAAGCAGCGGCGCGCGCCTGCTGCCGATGCTTTCATTAGCGCTGAAGGGGCTGAATAAGAACCTGATTGTTCAGTACGTCACGGATGCGGCGGAACAGGCAGCGGTCGTCGATGATCTACAGCGTCAGTGCGTGGCGGTAGTGGTACTCGGCGCCGTCCCGGCGGATGCGCCGCGCAACGTGATCTCTTTTGACCGTTTCAGCATTGCCGGGGTCAATAATCAGGGCTATGACTACGCTTTTGCTACCGAAAGCGCCTGCCGCTACGTGATCGGCAAAGGCCATCGCAATATCGCTCTGCTTATTGATAGCGACAGCGATGACGCCAGCCGCCAGATGCTCGAAGGCTATCGCAACGTCCTGCAAAACTACTCCATCCCTTTTAACCGGCAGCTGATGCTGGCGGCCAACGACAACGTTGAACAGGCGCTGCTGACGCTGATCAACAGCTTCAGCAAATACTCGGTGATTATCGTGAAACGCGACCGCTACGCCGCCGAAGCGATGCGCCTGCTGCGCGAATTCAACATCGCCGTACCGCAGGAGGTTTCGCTGCTGAGCCTGGAGGATTCTCCCCTCGCCTCGCTGCTGAATCCGCCGCTGACCTGTATCTCCTGGCCGCTGGAGCAGCTGATGGAGAACTGCCTGCAGCGTATCCGCAACCTGATTGACGAGCGCCCCGCCTTCTCTCCCGAAGGGCGCACGCTGGCGGGCCGCCTGATCCCCCGCCAGTCGGTGGCCGATCTCTCCTGATTTTAGCGCCCGGCCCTTTGGCCGGGCCTTTTCCGCACGCGCCGCTGGTTTCAACGCTAATCATTCGCCTCACATCTAAATAAGAATTATTTTCATTTATAAATAGCTTATGCTATATAACATAGCAATGGCTATAAATGATGATTAATTAACCGCAACGTTGTGAGGGACCTTATGCTGCACCTGCCACCTTTGAAGCATCTGATGTTTGCCGCGACTCTGGCGCTGCTGGCCGTCGCCCCCGTCCAGGCCAAAGAGAAATTTAAAGTGATTACCACCTTCACGGTGATCGCCGACATGGCGCAAAACGTCGCGGGCGACGCCGCCGACGTCAGCTCCATCACCAAACCGGGGGCCGAGATCCATGAATATCAGCCGACCCCCGGGGATATCAAACGCGCGCAGGGTGCGCAGCTCATCCTCGCCAACGGCCTGAATCTTGAACTGTGGTTCGCC
Source organism: Graphiurus murinus (assembly GCA_004027655.1). NCBI lineage: Eukaryota > Metazoa > Chordata > Mammalia > Rodentia > Gliridae > Graphiurus > Graphiurus murinus. Next base: position 7,043 of record PVLC010034736.1, on the reverse strand, counting down.
CGCTTCTATCAGCACTTAAACGGCGTACCGGAAGTGGTGGTCAGTAACGGCATTCAGCCGATGGGCATCAGCGAAGGGCCGTATAACGGCAAACCCAACCCGCACGCGTGGATGTCGGCGGACAACGCGCTGATCTATGTCGATAATATTCGCGACGCGCTGGTGAAATACGATCCTGCAAACGCCAACGCCTATCGCCACAACGCCGAAGCATACAAAGAGAAGATCCGTCAGACCATGGCGCCGCTGAAGGCGGAACTGGCGAAGCTGCCGCAGGATAAGCGCTGGCTGGTGACCAGCGAGGGCGCGTTTTCTTACCTGGCCCGCGATAACGGCCTGCAGGAGCTCTATCTGTGGCCGATCAACGCCGACCAGCAGGGTACCCCGCAGCAGGTGCGCAAAACCATCGACACCATGAAGAAAGAGCGCATCCCGACCATTTTTAGCGAAAGCACCATTTCCGATAAACCGGCGCGTCAGGTGGCCCGGGAAGCCGGCGCCCACTACGGCGGCGTCCTGTACGTCGACTCCCTGAGTACCGCCGATGGCCCGGTGCCGACCTACCTCGACCTGCTGCGCGTTACGACCCAAACCATCGTCCAGGGCATCAACGACGGACTAAGGAAACAGGCATGAGCCATGAGCAGCCGGGCCTCGCGGTCAACAACGTCAGCGTCACCTACCGCAACGGCCACACCGCGCTGCGCGATGCCTCGTTCTGCGTCCCGCGCAGCTCTATCGCCGCGCTGGTCGGCGTGAACGGCTCGGGAAAATCGACGCTGTTTAAAGCGCTGATGGGCTTTGTGCGCGTCGGAAAGGGCGATATTGCGATTCTCGGTCAGCCGGTTAATCGCGCTCTGCGGCAGAATCTCGTCGCCTACGTTCCGCAGGCGGAAGAGGTGGACTGGTCCTTCCCGGTACTGGTGGAGGATGTGGTAATGATGGGGCGCTACGGCCATATGGGCTGGCTGCGGCGGGCCAAACCGCGTGACCATGAGATTGTCGACGCCGCCCTGGCGCGGGTCGGCATGAGCGAGTACCGCCATCGCCAGATCGGCGAACTCTCCGGCGGCCAGAAAAAACGCGTCTTTCTGGCCCGCGCTATCGCTCAGCAGGGAAAAGTCATCCTGCTGGATGAACCCTTTACCGGCGTCGACGTGCAGACCGAAGCGCGCATCATCGAGCTGCTGCGGGAACTGCGCGACGAAGGCTGCACCATGCTGGTTTCCACTCACAACCTCGGTTCGGTAAGCGAATTCTGCGACTACACGGTGATGGTCAAAGGTACCGTGCTGGCCAGCGGCCCGACGGAAAGCACCTTTACCGCTGAAAACCTCGAGCTGGCGTTTAGCGGCGTGCTGCGCCACGTGGTGCTGAGCGGCGCGGAAGAGCGGATTATTACCGACGATGAGCGGCCATTTATCAGCCGCCGGGCGGCGGGGGGCGAAAGATGAGCTGGCTGCTGGAGCCGTTTAGTTATCACTATATGCTGAATGCGATGTGGGTTTCGGCCCTGGTAGGCGGGGTGTGCGCATTTCTCTCTTGCTACTTGATGCTCAAAGGCTGGTCGCTGATTGGCGACGCCCTCTCCCACTCCATTGTCCCCGGCGTGGCGGGCGCTTATATGCTCGGTCTGCCCTTTGCGCTGGGGGCGTTTCTTTCCGGCGGGCTGGCCGCGGGCAGCATGCTGTTTCTTAACCAGCGCTCGAAGCTGAAGGAAGACGCGATTATCGGCCTGATCTTCTCCTCTTTTTTCGGTATTGGCCTGTTTATGGTGTCGCTGAATCCGACCTCGGTGAATATCCAGACCATTATTCTCGGCAATATTCTGGCAATTGCCCCGGAGGATATTATTCAGTTGGCGGCGATTGGCTTTATTTCGATGGCGATTCTGCTGCTGAAGTGGAAAGACCTGATGGTGACCTTTTTCGATGAAAGCCACGCTCGTTCGATTGGCCTCAACACCAGCGGGTTAAAGCTGCTGTTCTTTACCCTGCTGGCGGCCTGTACCGTGGCGGCGCTGCAAACCGTCGGCGCGTTTCTGGTGATTTGTCTGGTAGTGACGCCCGGTGCCACCGCCTGGCTGTTGACCGATCGCTTCCCGCGCTTGCTGGCGATTGCCGTTGCGATTGGCAGCCTGACCAGCTTTTTCGGCGCCTGGCTGAGCTACTATCTGGACGGGGCGACCGGCGGGATTATCGTCGTCGCCCAGACGCTGCTGTTTTTAGCCGCTTTTGTTTTCGCGCCGAAGCACGGCCTGCTCGCCAGCCGTCGCCGCGCCAGGGAGGCCTCATGCTGAGCGCGCTGATTGAACCTTTCCAGTTCTCCTTTATGGTCAACGCCATGCTGGTGGCGGCGATCGTTGCCGTCCCCTGCGCGCTGCTGTCGGTCTTTTTGGTGCTCAAAGGCTGGGCGCTGATGGGCGATGCCATGAGCCACGCGGTTTTTCCGGGGGTAGTGGTAGCGTATATCCTCGGTATCCCCTTCGCCATCGGCGCGTTTATCGCCGGGTTATTCTGCGCCATCGCCACCGGCTATCTCGACGATAACAGCCGCATTAAACGCGATACGATCATGGGCATCGTGTTTTCCGGGATGTTTGGCGCGGGCCTGGTGCTGTACGTGTCGATTCAGTCGGAGGTGCATCTCGATCATATTCTGTTTGGCGATATGCTGGGAATTTCCGCCGGCGATATTGCGCAAACGTCGCTGATCGCACTGGGAATAGCACTAATTATCGGGTTTAAGTGGCGTGATTTTCTGCTGCACGCCTTTGACCCGCAGCAAGCGAAGGCCAGCGGATTGCACTGCGGGCTGCTGCATTATGGGCTACTGTGCATGATTGCGCTGACCATCGTGGCGACGCTGAAAGCGGTGGGGATCATTTTGTCGATTTCGCTGCTGATAGCGCCGGGGGCGATCGCTCTGCTGCTGACGCGACGTTTTGTCAGCGCCCTGCTGCTGGCGGTGGCGATAGCGTTAAGCTGTTCGCTGGGCGGCGTGTGGCTGTCGTTTTATCTCGACAGCGCCCCGGCGCCGACCATTGTGGTGCTGTTTACCGTCCTGTTCGTTATCGCGTTTGTCTGGACGTCGGTTCGCGATAGTCAGACCACAGCCCGTTCCGGCGAGGCCCCGGGTCGCGGCTGACACCTTATCCGGGCTACAGACCGCACGAATTGTAGCCCGGCTAAGCGCAGCGCAAGCCGGGGAGTTTATTGCGGCTTTTTGGGTCGATACTTTTCCGGTAACTCCGGCACCGGGCGTTTATCATCGATCAGGTGGCGAATCGTCAGGATCGGATGCCGCCAGAGCATCCTCGGCCCCGCCCAGCGCATAATCTGCTTCATCTCTTCGCGTTTCGCGGGCTGATAGCAGTGCACCGGGCACTGCTTGCAGGCCGGCTTTTCTTCGCCAAATACGCACCTATCCAGCCGCTTGTCGGCATAGGCGTTGAGCGCCTGATAGTGTTCGGTATCGTCACGGGCCTCCGGGCAGCGGCGCTGGTAGAGCGCGATCATGCTGCTAATGGTCTTTTTTTCCCGCGCAATACGTTTGCCCGCCATCGCCTGTTCCTCCCGAAAAAGATGTATTCATAATACACATTCAGAGAGGGCGATGCAGCCCCATACTCCCTGAGGATTATGCCGGCTTGTCCAGGTGCCCCAGCGGTTTTTCCGGGAAGCATACATCGCGTACCCGGCGCTTGAGCTCCGCCGCATCGGGGAAACCTCCGTCCTGCTTGCGCTCCCAGATTTGCACATCATCAACGGCGACCACGAAGATCCCGCCGGTCCCCGGCACCAGCGTGACCGAAGCGATGTCGGTGCTAAAGCTGTGCAGCAGCTCCTGGGCCATCCAGCTGGCGCGCAGCATCCAGTTGCACTGCGAACAGTAGGTGATGGTAATCGCGGCTTTATGGCTCATCGGCTTCTCGCTGTCAGTAAAAGGGCAAATTGTAAACAACTTGCAGATTAATTGAAGAATACATGATTATTTTGTTGCAAACGATAATACCTATCATTACCATTCGCAATCAACAAGCATGGAGAAAAAACGTCCAGTAACGGAATAACGGGACACACCTGCACTCTGGAAGTAACGCGTGAGCCAATACTAATAATGATTAAGGCGTGGCTACTATGTATAACTCCACTCAATCAACAGCATGGTTCAAAAAAAGCCTGCTGGTGACTTCTTTGCTTACAGCAATTTATCAGACTTCCGCCGGGGCGGCTGATACCACCGCGAAAACCACCAGCAGCGCATCGACTGATGACAGCTCGGAACGGATGACCGTTACCGCGCCGGCGCCGTTGCTAAAAGCGGGCAGCGAACATTCAATCAGCGCTCAGGAGCTGCAGGATAAAGGGGCCAACGACTTTGGCTCGATCATGCGCTACGAGCCGCTGATTAGCGCCACCGGCGCCAGCGGCGGTTCCGGCAACGGCAAAAGCGGCTTCGACCGCGGCGGCTATACCGGCTACAATATTCGCGGCATGGAGAGCAACCGCGTCGGGATCGACGTCGACGGCATCGCCCAGCCGAACGCCACCGGACGCAGCTACGCCAGCCGCGCGGGCCTCAATACCTTCGGTATGGGTCGCGACTATATTGACCCCTATATGTACGGCAGCATTGATATTCAGTCCGGGGCGACATCAACAGAAACCGCCAACAGCGCCATCGGCGGCAACGTCTCTTTCCGTCCGAAATCTGCGGATGACTATCTGCATCCGGGCAAAACCAGCGCCTTCGGCTACCGCAGCGGCTACGACTCATCCGATCGCAGCTGGCACAACGGCGTCACCGTTGCCGGCGGCGACGAGACCCTGCGCGGGATCTTCGTCTACAGCCGTCGCGACGGTCAGGAGACGGAAAATAACAGCGGGACCGTTGATTCCTATCCGGCAAACTGGCACTCGGACGCCTTTATGGCCTCCGGGATCTGGCAGCCCAATGACGAGCATAAGTTCACCAGCACCTTCGATTATTACCATAAAACGAACCACACCCATTACGACGCCTGGGACTCCAGCGGCAACAGCGTTATCGGCACGTCAAACCAGACCAGTCAGACCCGTCGCTGGGGCCTGAGTCTGAAAGATGACTGGACGCCGATGAATGATTATATCGACAGCGTATCGACTAAAGTCTACTACCAGCATACCGAAGCCCACGACTGGACCTATATGCCGGACAGCATCACCCGCGCGATGCAAACGGTGAGCTCCGACTATGACACCGACACCTGGGGTATTCAGAGCGCGCTGGCGAAATCAATAGGCCGCCACGATCTGAGCGCCGGTTTTAACGCCAGCACGACGAAAACCCAGCGGCCGTTAACCCAGTCGCCAACCCCAAGCGCTTATAGCCAGATTATGCAGCCGGACGCCGATAGCCGCGGCTATATCGTTGCGGGCTTCCTGCAGGACAAAATTAACTTCGATCTCGACGGCCATAACTTCGCGGTGATCCCGGGCATTCGTGTGATGCATCAGTCGACCAAACCGGAAAACGTCTCAGATTTGGCCAACAACAGCAGCGTACTGACCGGTTCCGACGTGTCAAATCTGTACGGTAAGAACGCTGATACCCAGGCGCTGCCGTCGCTGGTCTTGCAGTACGATATCACTCCGCGCCTGATGACTTATCTGCAGTATCAGCGCGGCGCGCAGTTCCCTAACGCCAGCCAGCTGTACGGTTCCTGGAACCTCGGCTCCAGCTACGCCGGACGCGCCCAGTATGCGCTGATCGGCAACACCGATTTGAAAACCGAAACCAGCGATAACGTTGAGTGGGGGATGAAAGGCGAAGTGACGGAAGGCATCACCATGCGCACCGCGCTGTTCTACAACACCTATAAGAACTTTATCGCCTATACCCGCTACACCCGCGCCAATAATCCGCTACAGTTCGCCAGCGTTCCGTCGAACATCTACACCATTTACCAGGCGGAAAACCGCGATAAAGCCTATATCTACGGCGGCGAAATCAGCGCTAAATTCAACTTTGGCACTTGGTTTGAAGAGGTTAACGGCCTGAGCGCCACCCTCGCTTACGGTTATAGCGAGGGGCAATCGAAATCCAGCTACAGCGGCGACAAGTACGTTGACCTCGATAGCGTCGCGCCAATGAAGGCTATCGTCGGCGTGGCGTGGGACGATCCGGCAAAAGTGTACGGCACCGCGCTGACCGCCACCTTTGTTAAGGGCAAGCGCGCCACCGCCACCAACCGTGAAAGCTATACCAACACCGGTTCCGCCATTACCGATTCGACCAACGAATATATGCGCGTTCCGGGCTACGGCATGCTGGACTGGACCGCGTACTGGCAGGTCGCGAAGAACGTGCGCCTGAACGGCGGCGTTTACAACATTACCGATCGTAAATACTGGGATTATCTGAGCAGCCGCAATATCGAAACGGCGACGAATCAGGACGCCAACGACAGAGCGCTGGCGGTGATGCCTGGCCGTACCTGGCAGTTGGGCGTGAACGTCGATTTCTGACCGGCCAATAATAAGAAACCTGCTCCCCGGCCGCGCGCCGGGGAAACTCATCGTAGAGAAGGATGTGAATTATGCAAAACACCCAACCGCAACATGCCCCGCTGTGGCAACGCTACCTGACCACGAAAGCGCAATCTTCCGCGAAATACGCCCGCGATATCGCCGCCGAAATGGGGATTAGCGAAGCGGAGCTAACCGAAGCCCGCCTGGGCTACGACGCCGTACGTCTGCAGAACGACGCCCGCGCCATCCTGACGGCACTGGAAGCCGTGGGGGAAACCAAATGCATCTGTCGCAACGAATACGCGGTGCATGAACAGGTCGGCGAATTTACCCATCAGCATTTAAGCGGCCACGCCGGACTGGTGCTCAATCCGCGCGCCCTCGACCTGCGCCTGTTTCTGAGCCAGTGGGCCAGCGCTTTTCGCCTGAACGACAACGGCCGCCAGAGCATCCAGTTCTTTGATCCGCACGGCGACGCGCTGCTCAAGGTTTACACCACTGAAAATACCGACATGGCGGCCTGGGATGCGC
>PVLC010034735.1:0-16729 GCA_004027655.1 Graphiurus murinus | reverse complement strand
GTCTCACTACATTGCTGAGGGTCTTAAGTTCATGTTACACTTATATTTATGTTATTTTGAGACTGCATGAAAATTATCTCATTCATAATTATTGACTCTAATGTGGGTTATTATATGTATGAATACTAAACCACACATGTTGAAGATTCAGGCAAACATAAGTACATTGAAACAGAAGCATGTATAATACTCATTAAACATAAAAATATATTTTTATCTGCCTACATAAAATGCTACAAAGATGTAGTAGACCACAGTCATGAATTTTAATTCATATTGACAAAAATATAAAAATAATATTTGAAGAATTTTTGAAAATTAGACAACTGAAATAAAACAAAATTTTTCTCTTTGGTTAGGAGCCACAGTTAATCTTAATGAGTAGTTATAGAAATAGCTGAATTAAACCCATATTCCTGATTACATAATAGGCATGGGAAATATGCATTGCTGTATAGGTAAAATTGTTGAAAAGTTAAAAATAACTATTTATTTCATTAATAATACTTATGTAATTCTATTAATTTAAGATAATGACACATTAATGTCATTATAAAAAAGCACCAATAGTTGATAACCATTATATTATCAATATTGATTTTGTAGATTTAGTATCAACACTATAATTTAGTTCACTGTGAGCTTAGATACTTTACCATAGAATAGGCAGGTGGAAAGAGAAGTAGATTGGCATAAAATGACATTTTTCTTACTTTTGAGATCTCATTAATTTATCCACAGGACTATTTATCTCCCAAAATGATTGCCTAAATTTATTTCTCTTACAATGAGATGAGTATTTCTTAAAAATAAAAATAAAAAATATTTACTGAGCATTTACTATATGCTTCTAAGTTTAAAATGAAATAGTAGTTTAGACTAAACTTAATTTTGTTTTCATTTCATGAGTAAAGAGAACAGATGCTTAATGAACACTGAATGAATCTAGATATTGATAGAAAAATTGGACCTTGCCATAGTCATGTTTTGTTTTTGCTTTTGCTTTGCTTTGTTTTTATAATACTGGGGATTGAAACCACGGTGCTTTACCACTGAGCAACATCCCTACCCCTTTTTTAAAGTTTTGTTTTTTTTGAGACAGGGTCTCACTAAAATGCTCAAGCTGGCCTTGAACATGTAATTCTCCTGTCTTAGTCTTCAGAGCATATGAGATTACAGGCATGTGCCACTGTGGTAGGCCCACAGCTACATTTTACTTTGAGCACACATTTTGTTTCAGGCTTAGTAGAATTTCACTATTGTAACTTTGATGAGAATTATAGCACACATGATATTCACTTGCTATTTGTAGCTAGAACTTTGCTCTGTAAACCTAATAGCTTACTTTACTTTTTATAACAACTCCATCAGTGGAGATAACTTTCCTTGTTTAGATCATTGTAATTTTCCCACAGTCTAGACTAACACTGAACTATTGTAGACAGAAGGTCACTTTTTAGAATCCATGCCATTTTCTGAATCAGAGGAAGATATTTTGCCCTTCCTCACAAAACATCATGTCTCTTTACCTAGATGTACTCACCAATACTATTAAAAACTCAGGCATAATGCCAGACTAATTACCAGCTGTCCCTCCTTGAGCAACCCTAATTACAAATAGTTTTATTTTTTATTCATCTTAGTTTCCAGCAAATCAGTTGTGGATTCTGCATTTTCATCTCCAACATAACCAATATTTCATCAGTCTTCTCACCTCTCATGCTAAGAATCTGAGAACACGTCTCATCTGCAAACTGCTCAATTATCTTATGTTGGCCTTTGTATTATTGTAACTATAATATTGACACTAAATTTTTGAATTTAGACCTCCATTGTTCTTTTAAGAGACTACTCTAATTTTCCTACAGATTTTTTAAATCATTATGCCTATAGAAGTAAATAATATATATAATTTACAAGCGCTTTTATTTTTCCTGTGACTTTTTTTATGTGTTATTTCATCTCTTAGCTCAATTATTTGTAACTCTTCTTTTCTTTTTTTTTTTTTTGTGGTACAGGGATTAAATTCAGAGACATTCTATCTCTGAACTACACAGTCAGTCCTTTTTATTTTGAAATAGGGTATCCATAGGTTACAGAGAGTCTTGCTAAATTGCTAAGGCTGGTTTTGAACCTGTGATCTTCCTATCTCAGCCTTCCAAGTACTGGATTACGGGTGTACAACCCAAACTGACTGAGACTCATTTATCATTTCCTGATCACACTATTTCATGACAGTAATATTGCTGTTTACTCCATTATCTGTTTTCCCCCAAAAAACATATTTTACTACTTGATATCATAGTATATTTTAAAATTTGTGTATAGTACTTCTTCCCAAGGAAAGTTTCACAAGATAAGGCATTTTCTCTGAGTATATTGTATGGCTGTTTTTGTCTTCTCTTTTGCTCAGAGTGGGAGGCACGTCTCTTTCTATGGATGTAGAGTAGTGAGCATAGATTTAAAGGTGGCAGGAAGAGTTCCAGGAGCCAACAGGTCCCACAAACAAACAAACCCCACAGATATTGCCACACTACTATCATAACATCAACAACGCCAAAATGATGCTTTATGACTTCTGGTCCATATTATTACATAAACTAAAATACAGAGCAGTAAAAACCTCATCCAGAATTTCAGAAACTAAAAATATAATTTTTAGAAAAGGCAGAACCTGAAGGGGAAACACACTAAGACATGTGTGCATATTTGTTTGATTTTGAACCAAGCTAAGATGTATAATTATAATGCATCAAAAGAGTATTTTTTCAAAGGGCATTTACAATGACCAATGACATAGTCATCTGATCAAAGGGGGATAGAGACAGCAAAAGTTCCAGTTCTTGATTTTGGGTATTAAACATACTGACTTGGACAACTCTTCCCTTTGTAACTTTATGTTTTGTCTCCTCTCCTTCAGCATTGTGGAATTCTAACATCTGGTCATTTTTTTTTTTTTTTTAACTATTTGGGATCACTCTATTCCGTCTAATTTTTTTATTATTGGTACATAAATTTTAAAATAAGCAAGGAAATGCAGTTATGATTGCAATGTTTAGGAGTCTCAACCTCTTTTAATAGAGGATTTGTTGCCTTCATGATGATGCTTCTTAGAAACTCCTAAGTTCTTACTGGTTATCAGTTTGTTCTTATACAAATGATATATCCTGTAAATTGTCAATAGGTTTTTGTATATCCTCAATGTATAACATATAACAATATATAAATTTAAACTGTATTACAACTCTGAGATGGTTTTTCCTATTCCTGAATATAATTCAGTTGCATGAAAGTAGTCACTGAACTTTTAGATCATTTACTTTCCCTCATCTAGATTTTCAGAGTAAAATGGTAATAAATGTGGGAGAAGTTACCATGGCTTCATTTCAGTTAATGTGCTTGATTATCTATAATTAGATCCCTCTTTCCCCCAGATTGAACTACAAACTCACTTCCCATCAATATGCTTTGAAAATTGTCTCAAAATGATGAATACATTAGAAAAATAAAGGCCAGCCTTTTGCTGCTTTCTCAGATTTTCACTCATTTTCAGACAGTATGAATTTTATTGATACCAGCTTTCCCCTATCTCTACTTTATTGGTTACATAGTATTGATAACTTTCTGAAGTTATTCTATTAATTTTTTGTCTGCTCTCTGGCAGAATATTAAGCTCTTTGAGATAACAGACTTTTTTCCATCTAGTTATGTTTTTATTCCACATATATCTACTAGAATGTAACATCTAAATACAAAAGAAAAATCAAAGAATATTATGGCTTTGGTGAACTATTTATAGGAGCATGTGTTACATTTTATTGTTTTCTAAACATAGATCATATGTAGACAAGGGCATTTATTTAATAATTTATTCCTTAACTCGGTTACTCACAAGACATTTATAGTAAAAGGTAAAACTTTGTAATTAAATCTTTGATGTTCTTGTTCTAGAAATAAATTTAAGAAGTGGATCTTTGTTTGTGTGTGTGTGTGTGTGTGTGTGTGTGTGTATGTGTGTGGTACTGGGGATTGAACTCAGAGGCGTTCTACCTCCAAGCTATACTCCCAGGCCTATTTTATTTTTATTTTGAAACAGGGTCTGGCTAGGTTGATGAGGTTCTCACTACTTGCTAAGGCTGTCCTCAAACCTGTGATCCTCCTGTCTCAGCCTCTCAAGTACTGGGATTACTGCCACCACACCAAGGTAAGGAGTGGGTCTTACTAATTATACTTTCAGCAAAAAAGATGGGATTAATATAGTCCATCAAATTTTGCTGACAAGAAGGGCAGATCTTGGTAGTAATTTGGGCTTTTTGCTGTATTTGATTCTTTCATGCCTTACAGGTACATGGCAGACAGACCTTGTTTTCCCTGTTGGACTCCAATTAAGTCGTGGGGTTTGCTTTGGTCAAGTAACTATGAGCAGAAGTATTACATGCCCCTTCCAAAGGGAAGAGCTAAGAGCTGGTGCATGTTTCATCCTGGTCTTTCCCAAATACAATTGATAGGATAAATATTATTTGTATCAATACATAAAAACAGCCTCAGATAACTTATAATTTGAGAAAAAGTTAATATAAAATTATAGTGGAGATAATGCAATGGAAAATTCTAAAGTAAAATTATTATTTCAAAAATTCTTCTAGGTTATTTTTTTATTTAAGAACTATAATTTCAGTGCCTTTATACATGTATTTATGCACATTTATATTCAAAATCAGCTTCTCTACTTAGATATAAGAAATCAACTTATTTATTATATGTATGTATATTCCTATCACTCTGAAGTGTATAATGATGTGAGATTCCAATGGACCAATAAAAACATTTTTAAAAAGTTTAAAAGAAAATCTACTTATGATTTTTATTATGTCATTTTGCTAAGACCTAGATTTCTGAAGGATAAATTTCAGTTTATGGTCTTTAAAACATAAAATAAAAAATTATATAGATATATTAATATTTTACAATATAAAACTTTCTTAAGAATTTGTTTTAAATGTTATAATTTCATATTTCCTTGAAAATACTTCATTAAGCATGGCCTAATACCCAACTCAATAAATTTGTTTGTTTATTTATAATACTGGGTATTGAACCAAAGGTACTTGGCCACTGAACTATATTCCCAGACTTCTTTTTATTTTTTATTATTACTTTATGTTTTATTATTATTATATTTAAATAGTACATCCCTATATTGTCCAGGCTGGCCTTGAATTTGTGATACTCCTGCCTCTGCCTTCCTAGTAGCTAGGACTACAGGTGTGAGCCTGTTCCTTAGGCCTCATTTTCTTCTTTAATATAAATAATCGCATTAAGGAATATGTTCTCAACATATGAGAAAACAAATGTGTATAAGTTCTGACAAAATATTTTGTTTAGACAACAACTATATTATTAATGAACACTGTCTCCATTCCTGTCGTCTTGCTCCTTCCCTATGAATTTTGCCACAAATATTTCTATTCCAGTACCATGATTTTATATTTAATTTCAAATAAAACAGCAACTTTTAGATTAAGCTTGTTTTCTATTTATTTTATAACACAATAGTAATTAAATGACTTTCTGTTTTGACTCCTTTAGAGTCTCCCTACTTACCAAGGAAAAATCGAACTTCACTATAACATCCATATGGCCCTTCAGGACCTTTGTCCCTCAGCTCTCCAACTTGATCTCTTCTCTCCTGAATTGTGGTTCATATTTATTGTATTATTTTCAAGTCTCTGAAATTACTATTATGGTTCATCAGTTTTCCCCCATGACAAAATACCTGACATAAATTCGACTAAACAGAGGAAAGACTTATTTTGGCTCACTACTTCAGGGGTTTCAACTCACTGTCAGCTGGCTCCATTGCTTTGGGTCCATAGCACAGCAGAATATCATGGCAAGGGGCCCATAGCGGAACATAGTGGAATACTCACCTCAAAGTGGCCAGGAAGGAGAGAGAGAGAGAGAGAGAGAGAGAGAGAGAGAGAGAGAGAGCGCGCGCGCCAGCGAGCCAGGGCCAAGATGTATCTTTCAAGGACACCCTTGGGGAGTACTTTGTCACCTACTTACTCCAACGAGGCCCTACTCCTAAAGTTTCAACCACCTTCCAGTAGCACCTCCAGCTAAAGACCAAGCCCTCAGCACAGGAACATTTGGGGGACATTCCAGATCCAAACAATTACAATGGCTCTGTGCTGAGCACCCGTTAACTCCATCCATGTCCCTCAATCTGAGTAATGCCTACTCATCCTTCAGGCGCCAGCTTGCCGGCATGTCTTCTGCCAAAATTCCTGACCTCCCAAAGTTATCTTAAATCCCCCACCAAAGCTCCCACAATGCCTTATACCCACACCTATCATGAAACCCATCATACTAAATTGCAATAACCCACTTGGTTATTGATCTCCTTATATGTTTTAAACTCCCTTAGAAAACTAGCTATCCTCTCAACCACCTACTCTTATCATTAGAAGGAAAGCAGAAATGGAGATGTAACTATTGTACCATAAACATAAAAATCATATGAAGTGTGTACATGGTGGATAGAAAAACAGATGTATAAACCGCATGTAGAGAACATTAAAAGGATAAAAATATAACTCTTTGTATATATATTTGTGAATATAGAAGTACATAATTTAAGTTAAAATTTGAATAACCACATAAGAAACTGAAAAACTAAAATGGTAATGTCTACTGTTCCAAAAAGAAGAAGAAAAAGATGTAGAATAGGGCAGGAGGCTCAGATGAAATTCAGCTGAATTACATGTCAGACTCTAAACAAAATGGCATGAATTCAATCTTAGCTTCATGTCCTACTTACCTCTGTGATCTTGGGTTAAGTACTGTTGAGTAAAGCACTGGGTAACTCATCAGGAAACCTCCAAGTACTAATTTCAGTTTATGCTTACCATAATTAAGTAACTTTTAATAGCCCATAAAGATTTCTTATAAATAACCCTTATAAATACATAAGAATATATGCCTAAAGAACTACGTATTCTTTGCCCATAGAATAGTGCTAGTCTTTCAGGTAAACCTTGAAACTTGATATTTTAATAATCAATGAAGTTCAAAATATATCAGTCTAAGCATAACAGGGAACTGCATCTTCCTGGTAAGAAATCAATAGTTACCCACTAACAATGTAAATTCAAGACGATATGTTGCACAAGTGGTTTGGAAACACTTTATGTTAAGTATTGTGCTTGAAACAATATTTTATAGTTTCTGTTTTTCATACTGTTTTTCATACTGAGATCATACAAGAATGTTAGTTTTTCATCTCGAGATCATGAAAGAGATAAAAGTGGAATCTTACCTCAGACTTTAAACAACAGCATGTCAAAATAAAACAGTTCTCAAAATGTGGCACTGAGACATCTGTATCAGCATTATGTGGGAAGTTGTTAGAAATGCAAACTGGGTTCCACCCAGGTCCACTAAATCAGCAACTGGTTTAACAAGCCCTTTAGATAATTCTGATCAAAGCTGAAGTTTGAGAACCAGTTCTTTAAGACAGACACACATACACACACACACACACACACACACACACACACACACACACACACACACACTGTTCAGTTTATTAGATACAGTGAATATACACAGTATATAACCTGAAAAAAAAACAACATAAAGCAGTAAATTCAAACTCCATTTCAGGTTTTGATCTGTTCATTATTTTTTCTTCACAGTAGCTGACTGAATCTCTGTTTTTCAATGAATTCCACACTTCTAATCATTTAATACACTAAACAGGTATCAGTCTATTAGGTAGTTTCTTTAACATGGATCGAATTATTAAAATTCATAATAACTGTATGTTTATAGTTTTAAGTAACAGAAACAGTTTGGACAATTAAGAAGTGTTCTTTCATCTGAGTAATATGTATATCAGTCAGACTTTAGTTCTTTAATAAAATATTGATTCAAGTGGCCACCAGCATAACAGAGGTCAATTTAATTAGGTTGTTGTCAAATGACTTTGGAATAACATTAAAACCACATACAATCTTTTATCCCATTCCCATTTAATCTTGTCAAAGTATTACTTTAGATTTTAAAAAAATATTAATTTGTTAGTAGTAAAAATAAAAGTATCTGGTATTTTAAATATTTAGGACTTTCTAGTCTTTCACAGTTTTGTTTAAAAATATAAATATCATACTCTTCACATACACAGACTTTCATAGACTTTTTCCTTAGTTTCCTTTAAAATATCAGATTCTTCTTACTTAGCTTTTTAATTTTGGCTAGAAACTATTCTATTACTGTGTTTGCATGGTAAATTTATGTCTCCACTTTTCTGCCAACTTTAGCTCTAATATTTAATGCTTCTGACCTGAAAATTTATACATTCAAGAGCAAGTGTCCATGGTTCTAACAGTATGCTCCCAGCTAGGGTAACTTTATTTATATTATATCCCTCTATCACTCAAACTTAACAAGTCCAAGTTGGAAAATATAAGTATACTTGAAATCCAGAAAATCTATAAAAGATGTCACTTTATTCATGATTTAATACTACACAAAGAATCTAGACTATTTATCAAATCTCCACAGATTTCTTTGGAATGGCATTAAACACCCCATGTCAAATGCTTTCAAACATCTCTCTGAACAAAATCTGCCCACGTGGCTTAAATAAAGCACATATATTATTCCAATTTATTTCTATCTCATTGTACCATTCTCCTTTAGCATCTGTAGACTGTACCATAGACATTGATACTGTATACTAGTTACTAAAGTATGAGAAAGTCATTCCTCATAGCCAACCAATTATATTGAGCTCTCTTCAAAGTCTTCTACTTCTTCAGTAAACATATTAAACCAGGCACTTACCAATAACGATAAATGTACATTATTTATGCACATTATAAATTATCAAGTACATTGTCATTTATGTATATTAAATTCATAAAAATATTTACTACAATCTATTGTAATAATAAGCCCTTAGTGAAAATAAGTAATGGATTTTTTACTAAAATAACTTTTAACTGGTAGAAAAAAAAAGCAGTAGCTCATTCTTCATAGTCATCTCTATGAATAACAATATAAAATGTATAAAACTTCATCTATTAATTATAGAAAAATTATATTGGTGATTAGTGATTGCTTAATACATGATACTGTCTAAAAAGAAGGTTTAGGAATAAGCCTAAAAAACTAACAAAGTTTCCATCTTGGTCTCTCAGTCTATTACCAGGCTATCAGAACTGCCCCCAAACCTGTTTCAATGGTACTTTATAAACATTTCTATTACAGCACTTATTTTAACAACATACTGAGGACAATGCCTCATTTTTAAATCCCAGCTAATTACTAAATGGTTAATTTACTCAAATCTTACTGACTGAATGGGTGAACAAATTGATATGACAACTGCAAGCATTTTAATAAATCATAACTCGAGAATTCGAGAATGGGGCAATTAGCATATTATATTTACTAATATATTCTCTTTCCCAAAGCAGACAGTAAGATTCATTATGCATCTATATGCCAAAATAAAAAAGTAAACTATAGAAATCTAAAATCCTTTATTTTAGTAGAAACTATAACTGTGTAAGCTTCAAACAGGTTCAAATGATGTTTATGTTGTTTGGTATATTCAGATAACTTAGAACAAGCTTTGCTTTGTTCTAAATTCCTTAGATACCAAAGAAAGCAGATATCCAAATAGCCTTTTTCTCTTTCCTCTTAAGCAACAAATGAAGCAAATAATTGGAGGCTAGTAGCTGTCTAAGAAGATTAAACAATTGCTTAGTTGAGCCTAAGAAAGTATAACTTAAGGACATTTAAGATTTGGGGGAAACTTTTTTTCTACAAATTAAGTTCTTGGCTTCTCATGTTTGATATATTTGTTCTTTTTAAGTTTCTCAAAGCAAAGATTACAGGATTTCAGTACTTATTCCTAAGCTACCCTGGAACATTTTACAAAAAACGTGAATAAGCCAATACTCAAATTCTGAGATGATGTTCCTCATAACATTTAATTATACACCTATAGTTTAACCAATCAAATTAGCTAACATTAATAGAAAGCTGAAGAGAATGCTTGGTTTAGTTGACCAACTTCATCTAGGTAAGGGTTTAATAACAGCAATGATTTTATACTTACATTTAATTTAATAATAGATAGTAAGGTTTCTCAAGAGTTATAGATTAAAAACAAAATAAGAACTTTATAATTAGTGGGCAAGGTGGTGCATCCCTGTAATCCCAGTACTTGGGAGGCTTAGACAGGAGGATCACAGGTTCAAGGCCAGCCTTGGCAACTTAACAAGACTTTCAGCAACTCAGTGAGACCCTGTTTCACAACAAAAAGTAAAAATGAATGGGGGTGTAGCTTAGAGGTTGAATGCCCTGGGTTCAATCCCCAGTACCACAAACACACACGCAAAAAGATTTAAATTATCCATTCATCTTAAGGAATCAATCTTTCAATCCTTGTTTTTAAGGCTTCAACTAATAAACAAATATATTGTGCAATGAAGGCCATGTTTTATATTAAAAGGGGAGATATTTTGTAATAGATAGTCCAGGTATTTCATGGATAGAATTATTTAGCTCTAGAGGCTTAAATATATATGTAGCCTAAAACAAAATAATAAGATTAAAATTATTTAGCTCTAGAGGCTTAAATATATATGTGGCCTAAAATAAAATAATAAGATTAAAATCACAACATAGGTCTAGAGATGTATTTCAGTGGTAAAGTGATTTTCTAGTGTATGTGAGGCCCTGGGTTTGATACCTAGCATTGCAAAAAAAGAAAAAAAATAATCATGCAGTTTCCAGGCTACTGTGCAGTAACTTAGCAAGACCTTGTTTCAAAAATAAAATATAAAATCAGACTGGGACTGTAGTTCAGAGGTAAAACACCTCTGAGTTTAATTCCTAGTACCACACACAAAACAAAACAAAAATCATAAAATATGTAACACAAATTAATAGTCCCTTGAAGGAAAGTTGATCTCACAATCAAATACACAAATATGAATTAGGGAAAAATTATATTAAAAATAACTTATGTTGCTTTGGCCACATTCTTAACATGTTTACTTAAGCATCTATGTTATGCAGACTACTTCCAAAAATTCATTTATTCAAGATTCTAAGATAGCCTGGGAGACAAAAAAGGCCATATACATATAACATAAAATCTTTATTAAAGTAGTAATCAAATCAGAATTCAGGAGTGATTTTTTTAAGTGCTGATATCTTTTTATGTCAAACGACAATGTTGATATCTAAATGTGCATAGATGAAAACAAGGAGTCTACATTTTCTAAGATTATGCAGAAAAAGAAACTTATTTATAGTAATATCTTCATTTCCTATTATGAAGCAGGAAAAATTTTCAAGAGTACTATATTAATTTAATCATTATAAAATGCTTTTATCCGATCATCCTAAAATTTTAATAGAAGTAGATCTTCAAAAGAAATATTGAATATTGAGGCCATTTTGCATATAAATATTCTTCATGTGAGGTTTGAATGCAATGAATGTGGTAGTAGAAAAGGGAAGTATGAGCTGGGCGTGGTGGCACACGCTTGTAATCCCAGCATTCGGGAGGTTGAGACCGGAGGATCCGGGTTCGCGGCCAGCCTCAGCTACCTAGTCAGGCCCTCCGCAACTTAGTGAGACTCGGTTTCAAAATAAAGAATAAAAAATAGGGCTGGGGGTATAGCTCGGAGGTAGAACGCCCCTGAGTTCAGCCCCCAGTACCGCAAAAAAAAAAAAGAAAGAAAGAAAAGGGAAGTATGTACACAGCTCTTTTTCTTTTTACACTGTATCTACAGACATCACCTTCCTATTCACATTGACAGAACAGCATAAGTACTCTTTCTAGATATACCCAAAACATACATTAAAGTTTCGCTCTCATGGAAATATATAATATATGAATAATATTATCAGTTAAAATACAGATTCATAAAAACACACTAGGAAAAAATATTTGTTTCTACGTATGAAAGAAAATTCTAAGAACAAAACATGGAAAAATAGTATTATGGCAAGTAAGAAATTACCATAAAAAATTTAGGAAGGGAAATTATTTACTTTTTGGATCATTATTTACAATGCCAGGAATATGCTCTCCTCCAGTTGAAAACATACGTCTCATACAATCTAGAAAGAATAGTATTAGCAGCCAGCTTATGGATATAATGAAGATGGGGTAAAACTGAAAGTGGAAGAGAAAAATCTGAATCATCAAAATGAATCATATAGAGGACAGTAGGTTTTAAATAAAAATAAAAATAAATACTGAAAAAGATGTCTATAAGTTATTTTATAAAAAACAATGCTAGGGAGAAAACTTAAGACTAATGTATATGGTATATTAACTATAATTAAAATATGAGATATATTAAGCTCCTAATGTATGTTATTTTTAAGAAATCCTTACACTACCTTGCTGACTAGTATAATAATAGCCAGAAACGTTTGTGCAAGGAGTGTCCCACCCAAGAGCCTACAAGACAAAGCAGAACATATTCCTCTCTACACTCTAAGGTAGGAGAGGTCATCTTCACCTTGCAGGACACTGTCTGGCATATCAGGCTTAGATATGGCCAGAAGCATCTCCAGGTTACACAACCAAAAATTCATGATGCCAGATTATCTAAACCTGGAACTCAGCTGGTTTGGAATTCATTATTTTAATAAAATATAGGGGAAAAAACGTATATACACTTATCAAAGATACATACTTTATTCCAAAGAAGCAGAACAGGAGAACAATATCTAAGCTGTTAATTAAAAGAACTACATGCTGACTAGGAAATGTGTGTCACCGTATATCAGTGAATTATATACCAATTTTATAATCAAGAAATGTAAAGATAGGAATTTAGAAGAAATGTTCATGTCAGAAATGCAAAACTTAAAAAGAGAATTACTGCTGAAAATTAGCATAGCAATCCCAACAAAGAATACTACAGAAGATAGTTAACTAATAACAGATAAAAATTATGGACAAGTCCATAATTCTGTACACAATGCCTTCTTCTGCCTCTTTAGTTAGATGTTCTACTTAAAAAAAAAATTATGGACAATAAGGAGGTTTAATTAACTGGTTCCCTCTTGGGAGAAATTCTAACTGCTGAAAATCTATTTGGGGGTAGAGGGACTTTATTGGTAACTTGCAGAAACTAGATTTGACTTATGAGAAGGATTCTGTCTTCTATACAGGACAGAGACCTTGGGTGGGAACAAAGATTCCAAGTCACATTAAAGACAAGCAATGACAAGCAGGGTTGGGTAAATTCCATAAACTCAAAACAGGCAATAAAGAAGAAAAAAATTATGTCATTTGCAAGAAAATGGAAGGACCTGGAGAACATTATGTTAAGTAAGATTAGACAGTCACAGAAAATAAAGTATCATTTGTTTTCTCTACTTTGCAGAAGCTAGGGAGTAATTGGGATATCAGAGGGACTCCAGATAATGGAGGAGAAAACTTAGTGGAGCCAGGGAGGGGGTCTAAAGGAAAGGAAAGGGAAAAAATAAAGTTCAATGAAGGAATAACTACTATCAGCTATGTGTACATGTGTGAAAATACCAATGTCAATCTCAGTACTCTGTGTAGGGAAGGGGGGAGATGGGGAAACAGTGAGGGAGGTACCAAGTGCTGTGTGCCTATATGTCACTATCAACATAATTTACATTATGATGTGAGACTATAATGCACCGATAAAAGCATATTAAAATATCTTTAAAGCAAAATAAAAACAGCAAGCTATTTGAAGACTCTAAAAAAATATAAATGAGGAAGAAAGTGAGAAACTCTACCATTGAAAATAGGCCTATGACCAAAGATAATAAAAGATCTAATGAAAACAATTTATTTGCACAAATAGCACACAGTCTTATATTCTTAGATTTAAACACACACACACACACACACACACACACACACACACACACACGTTTAACAAAAGATGAATGTGAATGTCCAAACAATGTAGTAAGGGATTGTAAAAAGAGTGCTAAGTGTGAAAAGTCAAGAATATTTCAAGATGTTCCAAATACAAAGATTTTAAAACATGAGTTGTGTTAAGAAAAAAAAAAGGGGGTGTGTGGATAAGTCCATCAGCTGAGGGAGAAAGAACTGATAGTCTAATATTGTGTTGTTATTGTTTTTATATTCCTTATCAAAGAAATTTATCTATTTAGAACAACCAGAACAAATGAGTTTGATATGGATTTGGGATTTATTCAAAATTACCCAGGGACCAAAATAAATGATGGATAATAAGAGAGAAACCTTCTCAACGGTCTATTGTGGTCTGCAGGATCAATGGTCTTTGAGCACTTAGATAAGAAAGTAGAAATTGTCAAATGCCAGATCCTTTCATTAGGAAAAGCTCTTTCACTATTTTTATGAGATTATTAATCAATCAGGGAGGATAAGAATGCTTAATTTATAATATACCTTAATTTGACTGACTGGGGATTGAACCCAGGGTCATTCCACCTCTGAGCTACAGTCTCAGCCCTATTTTATTTATTTAATTTTTTTGGTTTGCAACAGAGTCTCACTAAATTGCTGAGGCTGTCCCCACACCTGTGATCTGCCTGTCTCTGCTTCCAGAGTACTAGGATTACAGGCATGGGCCACCACCTGGTTTCACAAGGACTTTTATTGTAACTTTGTGAGGAAGAGAGAGAGGAAGAATGACTCATACAATAGAACACTTGCATGAGTTGATGGATGGTGATCAGTTTTCCTGCAAGCAAATTTTGCCCTCTATAATGTCCCTGCTAAAAATGTTATTCTGTGATGTAGCCAAGGAAGTTGAACATGCAGTTTGAAGATCTGCAGATAATAGGAAGTTGTAAGAGAGAGCTAATTATGTGATAATCAAATGAGTATTCAAGAATGTTTTGTTATGCTGAAAAAATGTTTTTTTATGCTGGAGTCACCCAGATTACCCACTATCTAGTAATGAACATTGTAAAAAATTAGATTTAAATTTCAAAAGTATCATGTCTATCAACAAAGACAAGCAAGCTTCACAGTAGTTCATTTGAAAAAGACAAAAATTTTCCATATAACCTATAATTTTCAGGAAAATATCCTTTATTGTTTCTTCTCATTTTACTAAAAAGTTATATTCTTCAGGCATATTAAGTTAACCTTTAAAACATTCTGTATATACCTTGAACCCTTCAAGTAAAGATATGTAAGACTTCCAGCTTCTTAGGAAACAAGGCAAATGATTATGCAATGCAGGCAAGCATGAGCACATCTTAATAAGTTCCTTATGTGGCGATTATACCCTATAATTTCTCAAGCATATATAGTGATGAAGGATTTCAGAAGGCTCAAAGGAAGTTGTTTTAATATATTTGATACCACAGTAGAAAATGTACAAGTTAATGTCCAAGATTTTTTACATAATCCAGAGTAGTTTGTATAAAGTAATATTTTCTTCAATATAAAAATATTTCTAAAATTCATGTAACATGGTTAGAAAAATTATAGTAACAAATTCTTCACAAGAGATCACAAAGAGCCGGGCGTGGTGACGCACGCTGGTAATCCCAGCATTCGGGAGGCTGAGACCGGAGGATCCGGGTTCGCAGCCAGCCTCAGCTACCTAGTGAGGCACTCTGCAACTTAGTGAGACCCGTTTTCAAAATAAAGAATAAAAAATAGGGCTGGGGGTATAGCTCGGAGGTAGAATGCCCCTGAGTTCAATCCCCAGTACTGAAAAAAAAAAAAAAAAGAGAGATCACAAAGATAAAAAGACATTGTTTAAATTTCTTACCTGCCGAATGCCCAACCGGTATGCCACAATCCGGTCCACTGCGTCAGGGTTCATCTGTGTCCACTGTAGACTGTAGGAGTACACACGGTGTCTATTCTGCCACACAGGATTGTAGGTATCATAGTAGAATTCGGGAGCATAGGCCTTTCCTGAAAATAGAAAGTGTGCTTAAACATGAATGGTGACATATTAAACTTTAAATATCCCTAATCTTCTCTTTGGCTCTATTATCACTTTCTACTTTCTGTTCTATAAATAATTATTATATTTTAAAAGTCCTATTATTGAAATCTATTCAATTTTCTGGCATGTTTTGAAAGTAGATGCAAGAAGGGCTGATTGGATGAGCAGTACGAAAAGAAGAATCAAGGATGACTTGAAGGTTTTAAGCCTGAGAGACTTGAGGGATACAATTTCCATCAAGTGAAATAGAAACCTATGAGAGGATCAGGAAATAATTTGTGAACAGTGTGATTGATTGAAGTGGAAACATCAAGTATGCAGTAGGATATAACCGGTCTGGAATATCAATGTGGTCAGGATTGGAGCTATCATCTTGCTAACCATAGGCATAAAGATGGAATTTAAATTTAAAGCTGTGAGGAGGATGAGTTCACCCAGGGAACGTGAGTGGACAGAGAATACTGAGGTCTGAGTACTTGGCCAATCCAAGGTTTAGAGTTACGGGTGAGATAAGAACCACACAGAGGTCTGAGACTGAACAACCAAGGAATAGGAAGAAAATAAAAAATGCAGCCAGGTGCAGTGGCACATACCTATAACCCCAGTACTTGGGAGGCTATGACAGGAGGATTGAGGTTCAAGGTCAGTCTCTGCAATTTAGCAAGGCCTTCAGCAACTTGACAAGATTCTGTTTTAAAATTAAAAATAAAATAGGGCTAGGGCATGGTCTGGAGATAGAATGCCTTTGGGTA
>PVLC010034734.1:0-10624 GCA_004027655.1 Graphiurus murinus | reverse complement strand
TCTCTTCATAGGGTGACTGAAGGCTTGCATCACTGCACCGGGCTATGCCTTTCTCTTAAAAGGATACTTACCACTGGATTTAAAAGCCACCCTTATAATCCAAGATAATCTCTTCATTTTAAAATCCTTAACTCAATGACATCTACAAAAATAACATTCGTAGGTTCCAGAAATGAAGACATGACAGTGTACTTAAAAATCATTCAACCCTCTACATAGGTTCATCCACAGTGTAGCAAGTATCAGTGCCTCAGTATTTTTTATTGCCAAATAATATTCCATTGTATGGATATACCATTTTAATTTATGCATTCTTCAGTTGGTGGACATTTGGATTATTTCTGGTTTGTGGCTATTATGAATAATGCTACTGTGAACATTCCTGTACAACTTTTTGTGTGAACATGTTTATTTATTTGTTTATTTGTTTATTTATTTATTTATTTACTTATTTTTGTGGTACTGGAGAGGGATGGAATCCAGAGGCATTCTATCTCTGAGCGACACCCCAGTCCTATTTTATTCTTTTATTTCAAAACAAGATCTTACTAAGTTGTGGAGAGCCTCACTAAGTTGCTAAGGCTGGCCTTGAACCTGTGATCCTCTTGTCTCAGCCTCCCAAGTACTGGGATTACAAGCATGTGCCACCACGTCCGGGTTTGTTTTCTTTTAAAGTGAACCGAGAAGAGAGAAGAGGCTGGAGCATGGAAAATAAAGGGTAAGCCTGGAACACCTTGCGTGACAATAAAAGATGAGACCACAGGTGGATAAGTATCTATTGAAAACATAGAAATGAAGTATGTGGGGCTCCCAACTGCCAAAATATAATTTGATTATCAACATCAATAATAATAGGAAATTGAATAGGAATAGGAAACCCATTGAATAAAATAGGAATTCCTTAATCCATACTGGCATAAATTTAAAAATCAGAAGAGAAAGTTCTTCCTTACAGTAGAAGACCTAACAACCCAATGGAGAAGGAATTAGGGGAATTAGAAATCTCCAATTAAAAAAAAATACAGCCGGGCATGGTGGCACACACTTGTAATCCCAGCATTTGGGAGGCTGAGACCGGAGGATCCGGGTTTGCAGCCAGCCTCAGTTACCTAGTGAGGCACTCCACAACTTAGTGAGACCTGGTTTCAAAATAAAGAATAAAAAATAGGGTTTGGGGTATAGTTCGAAGGTAGAGCACTCCTGAGTTCAATCCCCAGTACCGCAAAAAAAAAAAAGCCAACCATACTAGTAGCCAGGCATGGCAGCGCACTCCTGCCATTCCAGTACTGGGGAGGCTGAGATAAGAGGATCGCAGGTTCAAAGCCAATCTCAGCAATTTAGCAAGGCCTTCCACAATTTAGTGAGACCCTGTTTCAAAATAGAAATAAAATAGGGCTAGAGGTGTAGCTTAGAGGTAGAATGCCACTGGGTTCAATCCCCAGTACTGAAAAAAAAAAAAAAAAAGCCCCCCCCCAAAAAAAGTACATATAGCATCTTGTCATTGGGAAAGCACATCAGACAGCTTGATTTTTTTTTTTTTTTTTTTTGGACTGAAGATTGAAACTAGGGGTGTTCTACTTCTGAGCTACATCCACAGCTTGATCTGAAAAAAAAAATTTTTTTTAAAAGGGGTGTCACTAAATGCTGAGGCTGGCCTTGAACTTGTGATCCTCCTATATCAGCTTCCCAAGTGTGCCCCACCACACTCAGCAGTCTGTGACCTTTTTTTAATTTTTGGTACTGGGGATTAAATTCCAGGGGCATTCTACCTCTGAGCTTGAGCTACACTCCCAGTTCTATTTTATTTTTATTTTGAGACAGGATATAGCTAGATTGAAGAGAGTCTCACTACTTGCCAAGGCTATCCTCGAACCTGTAATCCTCCTGTCTCAGCCTCCCAAGTACTGGGAGGCTGCATGCACCACCATGTCCGGCTGTCTGTGACCTTTTAAAATGTGAAAGTCAGGAGAATCTAGGAAAAGTTAAGGAGCAGTTTCAAGCTGAAAGAGATTAAAAAGACAGAGCTAGGCACAGCCTAAGACTTTGGAGTGGATATTGTTGTTGTTTTTCCTATAAAGGACATTACTAGGAGAACTGGCAAAGCCTGCATAGTGTCACTGAGTGAAGGACACATGCCAGTGCTTCATACTGTTCTCCTTGAATTCTAGGGTAACATGATTTCAAATTAAGAAGAACAGCTACCGTGCTAGAGTTCCTGAAAGTGCACCATTGGAATAAACCCAACTTGGTCACAGAGGTTATTATTTGACACTTTTTCTTGGGTTTTGGTACTTACTTTTCTGGATTCATCAAATAAGGGGTTTTTTTTTTCCCCTATTTTTCTAGATATGGAACACTTTGAATAATCTTGCAATTACTTAAACATTTTGCTAGAATTCAGATATGAAGATATTTGACCCTGTTGCCTTTATAAATGCTAGCTCTTAAATCACTTTAAAAAAAAAATTCTTCTATAAAAGTTGGTTTATTCAAGTTTCCTGCCTTTACTTGGGTTAATTGTTATATTGTTGGCTAGGAAATAACACTGGTTTCATATTTCAAGTTTGTCATATAGTTGCACATAGGGTTTTCTTTCTTTCTTTTTTTTTTCTTTTCTTCTCTTTGGTATTTGTCTTTACATGTTCTTTCTCGTTCACCATGTCAATATTTTTACTCTTCTTATTTTCCATGATTTTAAATAAAATAGTTTGTCCTTTGTATGTCATTCAAGCAACCAGGTCTTAGGCTTTTTATTCTTTCAACTATTATTTATTTCCTACTTCTTTAATTTCAAGGTTTTGGGTTTTTTTTGTTTTTTTTGTTTTTTTTTTTTTTTTTGCGGTACTAGAGATTGAACTCAGGGGCATTCTACCTCCGAGCTATACCCCCAGCCCTATTTTTTATTCTTTATTTTGAGACCGAGTCTCACGAAGTTTCGGAGTGCCTCACTAGGTAGCTGAGGCTGGCCGCGAACCCGGATCCTCCGGTCTCAGCCTCCCGAATGCTGGGATTACAAGCGTGCGCCACCACGCCCGGCTGGTTTTGGGGTTTTTTGATTTGTTTTGTTTTGTGTTTTTTTGCGGTACTGGGGATGGAACCCAGGGGCATTCTACCTCTGAGCTACATCTCCAGTCCTATTTTTTATTCTTTATTTTGAAACAGGGGTCTCACTAAGTTGCAGAGGGCCTCACTAAGTAGCTAAGGCTGACTGCAAACCTGCAATCCTCTTGTCTCAGCCTCCCAAATACTGGGATTCCAAGTGTGCACCACCATGTCCGGCTGATTTTATATTCATTTTTATTCCTACTCCCTAGTTTGTTTCTATTTTGTTCTTTTTCTTTTCTTTTATTTTATTTTTTTTTTTTTTTGCAGTACTGGGGACTGAACCCAGGAACATACTACCTCCGAGCTACACCCTCAGTCCTATTTTTTATTCTTTATTTTTGAAACAGGGTCTCACTAAGTAGCTGAGGCTGGCCAAGAATTCGGATCCTCCAGTCTCAACCTCTCAAGTACTGGGATTACAAGCGTGCACCACCACACTCAGCTTTTCCAATTTCTATAAATATAGAGTTTCTATATTTTAACATCTTTGGTCTTTAATAATAAAAAAACATAAGGTTTTACCTTTTGTCTATGAATGTAGCCACTATTTTCATTGCTTTCTAGATGATTTTAAATTTTTAATGGCTTTTTAAATCTTTTTTTTTGTATTTCTTCGGGTTCAGGGGTTATCTAGATATGTACTTTTTAATTTCAATGTAATTAAGATTTTTATATCCATTTCATGAATTTCTAAGTTTATTGGATTATGATCAGAAAATCATAATGAATAATTCTTTAAGGAAAAACACATCACAGAATGTAAAAAATGTTCTTTGTTTGAGGAACTTAAATTTCTCTTTAAATCTGTGTAGAGACGATCCTCATTATTCTAAGTAATTATATCCTACGCAGTCAGCACAGCACTCGGTGATCAAACACTCAACCACTGCTGGTAGGGAAGTCAGGCTGCACCTGTGCACCTCACGTCGCAATGTTTTCATCAGCTAATGAAACAGAACCTTCCTTTACCTATGTTTCTGTTTAAGGAAACTGTATTTAATATATATTGTTGATGATTCATTAACATTGAAGCCATAACCAATGGCACTATAACTTGTGTCTGAACAAAGTTTTTTTGTTGTTGTTTTGTTTTGCTTTTGTTTTTTTGTGGTCCCTGGGAATTGAACCCAAGGGCATTCTACCCCTGAACTACACCCCCAGCCCTTTTTATTTTTTGTTTTGAAACAGGGTCTCACTAAGTTGCTGAGGCCACAAACCTGCCACCCTCCTGTCTCAGCCTCCCAAGTACTAGGATTACAGGTGTGTGCCACCACCCGCAGCTTAAGTCCATAATCTTTGAAGTCAAAACATAAACAGATAAACTTTCCAGAACATAATTTTTAAGGGAGATTTTTTTTTAATGGTTTAAATCCTTTTTTGGTGTTTCTGTAAACTACACACACACACACACACACACACACACACACACACACACACACATACTAATTTATACATATCTATGTTCGTCTTTATCTTTAAGAAGGGATCATAGTCATAAAGACAATTTGGTCTATTTTGGAGGCATTGCTACTTAAAGTTCAATTTCGATTTCCCTTTACCTCTAATGTTTTCTTCCTTCCTTCCTTTCTTTCTTTCTTCCTTCCTTCCTTCCTTCTTTTGATTGTTTTGAATGACAAGAAAAATGATAAATCGAGGGCTTTAGAGAGTGCATCCGGGAAACCCATGGGATATAACCACCTAATTGCGAATTTCCGGAATGTGCGACTCAACCACAGCCACTGGACATGATCAGTGGGCCTCACCTCCAGCTGTTCTACAAAAACAAATGAGCAGAGGGTTTCCAAAGCACATTTTCCTTTGGATCTATTTTGTTTTAACAATGCAAACATTGAAGTGTTGCTGGGTTGTTGTTTTTTTGTTTTGTTTTGAAATAGGTGACAACTTGTCTGAAAAGAAGCAAGAGTTTCTTGCAATAAAAGGACCAGTCTATGGAGCACATATTGTTGCTTGAGCTGAATGTCTGAGTCCATGTAAGAAAACTACAGCTCTTGTCTCATTACGTATGGAACCGAAGCTGGAAACGTGTGCTCCAGAGGCAACTGTAGAGTCATGTTCCACTCCGGCACAGGGGCCAATGGTTGCACCCTGTGAGTAACGCATAGATGTAATCCATGGGGTAAGCTTTGAGGACTGACAAATGTCAGGGCTACTGGTTCAGGCTTGGCAAGCTAGAACTATTTATTTAGTAACATTTACATGGCCTGAAACAGCGAAAAAAAAAAAGTCCTGTCCAGTTCCGTCAGCTTGCAAGCAGAGCCATAGCCACACAGCTACAACACTCCCTTCTGCTGCTGCTTAATGCATACTATGCTTAATGCATACTATCTTTTTTTTTTTTTTTTTTTGCGGTACTGGGGATTGAACTCAGGGGCATTCTACTTCCGAGCTACACCCCCAGCCCTATTTTTTATTCCTTATTTTGAAATAGGGTCTCAGTAAGTTGCGGAGTGCCTCACTAGGTAGCTGAGGCTGGCTTCAAACCTGGATCCTCCGGTCTCAGCCTCCCAAATGCTGGGATTACAAATGTGCACCACCACGCCCGGCTGCATATCTTTCACCAAATCCCAAAGTACCAATGGACCAATGGACATATGTAGAACAAGAGAGTCAAGAAACTCTGATAAGGGGAAAGCCAAGAATTTTTTATGGATTTTATTATCATTGTGTTCAGATCAAAATTTAGTTACTTTTAGCTATGGGTTCTTGAGTTTCAAAATAATTATTGAATGTCTTCACTAAGTGCATAGTAGTGTGAGTTCTATAGGAGTTTGTATAGCTCCATTAGAGGAAAAAAAATTTTTAAATCATGAAGATAAACAAAATTGAAGGACCCTATTTATCTATATGAATAGCAAGATGTTATTTAGACTTCAAATTTTCTTCTTAAATGTAAAGACATTTTAAAAATAGAAATTTAGTGGTCCTGGTGGTTCATGCCTGTAATGCCAGTACTTGGGAGGCTGAGATAGGAGGATCATAGGTTCGAGGACAGCCTCATCATATTAGCAAGACCATTAGCAACTTAGCAAAACCCTGCTTCAAAATAAAAATAAAAAGGGCTGGGGACATAGTTCAGATGTGGAATACCCTTGGGTTCAAACCTAGTATCAAAACCAACCAAACAAAAAAACAACAAAAAAGAAAGACTAGAAAGTGAAAGAAATAATTAAATTCAAAACAAGCAGAAATAATGATAAGTCTAAGAGCAAAAATAAATAAATAATAGAAGAAATCTATGACACCCAAAAGTATAAATATTTCTTGTGTTTGGGGGGACAGTTCTGGGCAGGCACTACTGTGCCCGGCTTGAAACTGTTTCTTGAAAAGAGAACCCATAAAACTCTATAGCTAGCACCAAACTGAATAGTGAAATATTGAATGCTTCTCCTTTAAGACTGGGTAAAAAACAAGGATGTCTCCTCCCTTCACGTCTGCTCAACATTGTTCAGGAGATTCTAATCAGGAGAATAAAGCAAGAAAAATAAATAAATAAAAGGCACATAAATGTCAAAGAAGGAAGTAAGCCTATATTTATTCATAGAAAACAGGATCATGTACATGGAAAATGCTCAAAATCTCCAAAGCCATAACCAGCGTGCGCGCGCGCACACACACACACACACACACACACACACACACACACACACGCGTATGTATAGAGGCACATGCCTGTGATTCCAGTACTTGGGAGGCTGAAACAGGAGAATCTAACATTCAAGGCCTACCTCAGCAATTTAGTGAGACCCTAAAATAAAAAATAAAAAAGGACTGGGGGAATAGTTCAGAGGTAGAACCCCCTGATATCACCCAAAAAGGTATTTGAAAAATAACACACAATAAAATAAATACACAAGTCAATTATTTACTAGCAACAATTAGAAATTAGAATTCGCAATTGAAAAAGTTTTAAACCATTTACAATAACATCAAGAACACACTACCCTTAAGGACAATTTTAACATAAGACATAGTAGATCTGTACATTGAAAACTACAAAATGCTACTAAAAAAAATTTAAAGACTTCTATAATTGGAGAGATATACTATGTTCAATATTTTTTAAAGATGTCAACTTTTTCCAAAATGATCCCAGAAGCCTTTTTGTTTTGAACTTGACAAACTAAAAATTGACAGCAAGGGCCAGACATGGTGGCTCACACTTGTGATCCAAGTACGTGGGAGACCGAGACAGGAGGATAATGGGTTGGCAGCCAGCCTCAGCTACTTAGTGAGGATTTTCCTCAACTTAGTGACACCCTGTTTCAAAATAAAGAACAATAAAATAGGGCTGGGGGTGTAGCTCAGAGGTAGAATGCCCCTGGGTTCAATCTCTAGTACTGAAAAAAAAAATTGACAGCAAATTATAAAATTTATTGAAAATACAAAAGATCTAAAATATGAAAAACAATACTGAAAAAGAAGAACAAAGTTGAGGGACACAGGCTACCTATTTCCCAAGATCTGCTATTATGCTATATTAATTAAAATTACGGTGTCAATGGAAACATAGAGGTTAATGGAACAGGATAAAGATGCAGAGATAAACCCACACTTAGGCTAGCAGTTGATTTTTGACAAAGGTATCAAGGTGATTCAATAATGAAATACTTGTTTTTCCAACAAATGGAACAATTGGATTTCCATTTGTAAAACTAGGAACTTCAACTCTTACCTTACAACATACTTAAATTTTAATCCCAAATAGATCCAGATCTATATGTAAGAGCTAAAATAATAAGACCTCTGGGGGAAAAAAATGTGGCTTATGTTAGGCAATTTTTTTTTATTTTTTAGGTAGGGTATAAAAAGCATGAACCAAAAGGAAAAGACATGTTAAATTAAATTTCATCAAGATTGAAAGTGTTCTCTCTCTTTTCTTTCTTTTTTTCCTTTGGTACTTGGAATTAAACCCAGGGGCATTCTACCTCTGAGCTATAACCCCAGCCCTATATTGTTTTTCATTTTTTATTTATTTATTTATTTTTTTAGTAACACTGGAGATGGAACCCAGGGCCTTTCTACCTTTGGTCTACACCTCTCAGCCCTTTTAAAAACAAAACAAAAAAACAGG
The DNA here is from genome assembly GCA_004027655.1 of Graphiurus murinus. Taxonomy (NCBI): domain Eukaryota; kingdom Metazoa; phylum Chordata; class Mammalia; order Rodentia; family Gliridae; genus Graphiurus; species Graphiurus murinus. The sequence continues at coordinate 2,427 of PVLC010034734.1, read as the reverse complement.
TCTCTCTAAGTTGTTGAGGCTGGCTTCAAACCTGCCATCAGCCTCCTGTTGCAAAATAAAAAATAAAAAGGGCTGGAGGTTAGCTCAGAGGTAGAATGCCCCTGGGTTCAATCTCCAGTACCCTCCACCAAAAGTTGAATAATACACTTACCATATAAACCAGCAATTTCTTTCATAAGTATTTATCCAAGAGAAATGAAAATAGATGCCCAGGAAAACATTTGTATATGAATGGTATTAGCAGCATCAAAGATATCAAATATTTAGATCAAGCCTAACGTCCATTGATGAATGAATGAATACACGAAATTCATTCAAGGGATAAAGGCTGAGCAGTAAACAGAAATGAGTAATTGATTGATGCTGTAACAACAAGGAACCTCAAAAGTATCACCGAGTAAAAGAAACAAGACACAAAATGTGTAATTCGCTTATATAAAATTCTAGAAAAGGCTAAATAATCTAGAAAGACCAAAATCAGACTAGGAGACTAGGCTGGAGATAGGGCCAGGTGACAAAAGGGAGCGGAAGGGAATGTTGTGGGTGATAGAAATGCGCCATGCCTTGGGTTAGTTACCTGCGTGTGTACACTTGTCTAAACTCATGGAAATGTACACTTAAAATAACATGTTTTTACTGTATGGAAGTTATACCTCAATAAACATGTTTTTGTTTTTGTGTTGCTTATACTGTAGATTGAACCCAGGTGCCCTCTACTACTGAGTTACACCCCCAGCCTTTCTAGCTTTTATTTTGAGTCAGGGTCTCACTAAGTTACGTAGGCTGGCCTCGAACTTGCCATCCTCTTGCCTCCGTTTCCTGAGTGTCTGGGATATCCAGCATGCGCCTGCCTTAAGGTGGATTTTTTAGAAATTGCAGAGAAGGTGATCATTTCTGAGAAGGTACTCAGAATCACGCCCCGACTCCCCTTGGCTCTCTCTCTTCTTCCCTGAACTGCTTCCCTGAAGTCACAGACTTCTTTCATTTCCTGGCTTTCCAAATATTTGGATCGGTGTCTATCAATGGTGGCCTTCACCCACCCACCCGCTCCAAAGTCTCCTCTCCTCCAGTTAAACATTGCCAGCCCTTCCTTCAGAGGTTGATAAAAGTGGGGCTGGAAAAGCCATGTGGCTTATGCAGGGAGACAGGTTCTGGAAGGATCTGGAAGGGTGGTGAATTCCCCAAACCTAGCTGGGTGTTGAAAGGGCTGGACGACCAAAACAAAACCAAGGAAAATACATGTGATTCCAGGGGTGTGCATGCGAGGCCAGAGGCCACAGAAGAGACTTTGTTCCTTCCTAATTAAGTTTTAGGAGAGAAGTGATAACCATCTATACTCGGTCAGTCTTCCTGCTTTGGGCCCAGAGAATGACCTTCCATGACTTCATCCTTTGCTGCACACATCAGAGAACTAGTGCCTCAGTAGCTCCATCTTCCTTCGCTCAGCTTTTCTTCTAAAACACCCTCGTTTCTGTGAAGCACAATGTTTAAAATAGCTTTTACAAACTAGACCCCATGCTACATGCCTGTAATCCCAGTACTTGGAAGGCTGAGACAGGAGGATCACAAATTTGAGGCTAGCCAGACCCTCAGCAACTTACTGAGACTCTATTTCTTTTTTTTTTTTTTTTTTTTGCGGTACTGGGGATTGAACTCAGGGGCATTCTACCTCCGAGCTATACCCCCAGCTCTATTTTTTATTCTTTATTTTGAAACCGAGTCTCACTAAGTTGCAGAGTGCCTCACTAGGTAGCTGAGGCTGGCCGCGAACCTGAATCCTTCGGTCTCAGCCTCCCGAATGCTGGGATTACAAGCGTGCGCCACCACGCCCAGCTGAGACTCTATTTCAAAATAAAAGACAAAATAGAACTGGGGGTATCTCAGAGGTAGAATTTTCCTGGGTTCAATCCCTAGAACCAAAAATAGCTTCTACATTTTGTCTTATCTTCTGTGTTCTCTTCTTTTGAGCAGTTATTCTCACCTCCACCAGAAATTATTTATGGTGGATTCAACAAGTTACTCAACTTCTTTTTCTCAGTTTTTTCACCTGTAAAGTAGGGATACTAATTGTCATTGTTTTTTTTTTTTTTTTTTTTTTTTTTTTTTTTTTTTTTTTTTTTTTTATTGTAGTAATTCGTGCAATATAACATACATCCTTGTTAAGTACGGGTTGTTAACAACATATTTGCACATAGTTCTCATTTGACCCTTTCCCCGATTCCCACCCTAATCCCCTCCCCTTCCCTCCCCCTCAGGTTCACTTCGGTGAGTGACCTTGATATGATTGTGTAATTACATCACTTGCTTGAGGGCGTCCCTCTGCCCCCTGCGTCCACTACAATTAAATCAACTTCAATGCTTATCGAGGATCTCTCCTTTTCATCTGGAGACCCTCTAATGCCACATCCCCTCCCTAGCATCCACATA
>PVLC010034733.1:0-16765 GCA_004027655.1 Graphiurus murinus | reverse complement strand
GTACTGGGGATTGAACTCAGGGGCATTCTACCTCCGAGCTATACCCCCAGCCCTAGTTTTTATTCTTTATTTTGAAACCGAGTCTCACTAAGTTGCGGAGTGCCTCACTAGGTAGCTGAGGCTGGCCGCGAACCCGGATCCTCCGGTCTCAGCCTCCCGAATGCTGGGATTACAAGCGTGCGCCACCACGCCCGGCTGAAAAAGTTTTGAAAATGGATAATGCTGATGATTTTTAAAACTGTGGAAGTACTTAATATGTTATGGGACTGTGCATTTAAAATGGTAAAAATGGCAAAATATATTTAAATAGATATTAATATATTAATGTAAATATATATACATATATAATTAACCACAATGAAAAACATCACCAAAAACATTATGAAAAAAAACTACAACCAGTCTCTTCAGGTAAGAAATGTCTCCTCCCTAGCAACAAGCAAACAAACAATCAGACGGACAGAGTCCTTCAGGACTTTTATCTTAGTCCATAAAGGTAAAAACTACCATATAAAGATTAGCCCTTCTGGCTGGTGGATGGTAAGTCCTGGAGGGATGGAGAGGGGCAAGAAGAAATGGACAAAGCTAGTAAGATGTGGCTCAAGCGCACATCTTAGAGATACGGAGTCTCAGGTCCTCTCTGTTGCATACCACTCAGCAGAGGCCCCTGGACTATGGACTGGCCACTTTGTGTGTGTGTGTGTGTGTGTGTGTGTGTGTGTGTGTGTGTGTGTGTGTGTGTGTGTTACTGGGAATTGAACCCAGAGGCATTCTACCTCCAAGCTACACCCCCAGCCCTATTTTTTATTCTTTATTTTGAAACAGGGTCTCACTAAGTTGCCGAGGGCCTCACTAAGTAGCTGAGGCTGGCCATGAACCTGGATCTTCCTGTCTCAGCCTCCCAAGTACTGAGATTACAAAGCATGCACCACCATGCCCAGCTTGGACTGGCCATTGTGACTGACCAGAAAGCTGGGCCAGGAGCACGTGGTGGGTGTGATAGGTGCTGCCCCCCCCGGGGGGTATCCAGAGAACTGGGCTTCTCCAGGTTCTGTCCCTGTCCCTGTGGGAAAGTCCCACCGGCTCTCAGAGCCTCAGGTTTCTTTACTGGGAGATAAACAGGTTGCACTTTGCTATCTGAGGGGCTTTCCAGCTCTGATTCTCATTCTATGCATCTGGTCCTGGGCGGGGTAGGGTGTCTCTGGGCTGATCAATTCCTGGCAAGTCCTGTCCAAGGACACAAATGATAAATTCAAGACTTCCTCTTCATGGGAGGTAGGCAAGTTATGAGAAACTCGAAGGTACAGACTGAGGTAAACAGCTCCTCATTCAATCTCCCAGGAGGGTTTGCCTCCCTTCAAGACTCAAAAGGAGGCAGAAAAAAGGAAACCCTTGCTCAAGGGGAGGGGCCTCTAATCCACCCTTTCACAGGCTCTGGAGACGGACAATGGCATCCTGCTTGCGAGGACTGAGGGGCCCTGCTGGCCAGTGTCCCCCGTTGGACAAGAATGCGGAACGGCCCTAATCCCTTAAGAGGAACTGCTCACAATGCCTGTTGCCTGGTCACCCTGGTAACGGGCCAGGGATGGCGTGCCCTCCGCCCTGCTCCTCCCCTGAAGCTGCATCTGTGAAAGAGGGGGGCCCCAGCTCTCAACCCTCAGTGAACGGGGCAGGGAGGACAATGGAGGCGGGAGGGATGGTCACCATGGAGCCTCCTGCCAAGATGCTGGGGAGGCCCCCACTGCAGCTGCAGGGCTGGGGCTGCCCTCCTTCTGCTCCAGCCCACCCATTTTCCCCCAGTGAGCTAAGCAGAAAGATCCCTGGGCTTGGAATTGGGAGGTGAGTAGGAGTAGAGACCTTGAATCCTCCTCCAACTAGGAGGGACCTCTCCTGGATTCAACCTGAAACACCTTCCCCACACCTCTCTCTCCATGCCCCTTTCCTTTCCCGGAAGGAGAGATTTTTAGACTAGTTTTTTTCTCTCTAAGTCTTTGTTTCTAAAGTCACACTCTGTGAGCTCTTTAGAGGCAAAGGTCTATAAAAATTATACTAATAGTAGAAATCACTATGTAGACCAAAATTTTTTTTTTTTTTTTTTTGCGGTACTGGGGATTGAACTCAGGGGCGTTCTACCTCCGAGCTACACCCCCAGCCCTATTTTTTATTCTTTATTTTGAAACCGAGTCTCACTACGTTGCGTAGTGCCTCACTAGGTAGCTGAGGCTGGCCGCGAACCTGGATCCTCCGGTCTCAGCCTCCCGAATGCTGGGATTACAAGCGTGCGCCACCACGCCCGGCTAGACCAAAATATTTGAGAGCTTAAGATGCACACATTTGCAAAGACTAGGACATCTTGAACATTCAGTTGCACACACCTAAATGTATAAGACAATGAGGTAAATCATCACAGGTTTAGGGGCAGAACTCTAAAAATAATGAAGCTTAAAAGAGGTCCCAAAAAAGGGTACTTTGGGGTTCAAGGAATCTCTGTGTCTGTGTGGCTACAAGCACATACAAGTAGAACCCTGAGATCCATCTCTTCATCTCTTTCAACTTGGGAATCCTGGAATGTGTGTGTGTGTGTGTGTGTGTGTGTGTGTGTGTGTGTGTGTGTGTAGGTTGCTGGGGGCTGAACCCAGGAGCATTCTACCTCTGAGCTAGACCACCAACCTTATTTTTTATTTGTAAGCAGGATCTTGCTAAGTTGCTGAGGTGGTTTTGAACCTGTGATCTTCCTGTCTCAGCCTCCCAAATTAGGGTTTACAGGCATGTGTCACCACATCAGACTGGGAAGCCTGTAATTCTAAATCAGAATTTTTTTTCCCCAGGCACTGGGAATGAAACCCAGGGCTTCACATGTACAAGGCAAGCACTCTACCACTGAGCTACATCCCCAGCTCTCTAAATCAGACTATTTAATTCTTGATGAACGTCCTTCTGCGAGCTCGGGTTCTGGCCTGAGAGAGTAGATCAAAGACCCCCGGTTATATCACTGGTTGGCTGGCACTTTCCAGGAAGGAAGGAAGTGAATTCATGAGCCATTAGTCCCCAAGCAGGTAATAGATGAAAGAGTGATGTATCACTGCCCTGATGTGAGGCTGGACCAGTTCCCCAACTTCTCCTAGACCCACAGGAGAGGCCTCTAAGCTTTCCTCTGGCTAGCCTGTCAAAGTAACTTAGCTAGAGCCCCAGCTCTGGCCTAGGTAGCTCAACACACAGAAAGCATCCAACAGTTATTTACTGGTGAACCCAAGCACAAATAAATATTTATTGGTCAAATTATCAGGCTGATCTTTGGCTGATGGGACCAGGACCTAGATAAGATTTTTTTCCTTTTCATCCCAGACTTGGGTGGAGTCATTATCAGTTATGAGAACTAATTTTCAGGGAACTTTGTTCTCACCTGAAAAGGCAGTTGACTGACTATGCCCTAGAATAAAAATGAGGCAGCCAGGTATGGTGGTGTACATCTGTAACCCCAGTACATGGGAGGCTGAAACAGGAGGATCCCAGGTGTGAGGCTAACCTCAGCAACTTAGCAAGACCCTGTTTCAAAAATAAAAAGAGGACTTGGCTGGAGGTGTGTCTTGGAGGTAGAATGTCCCTGGTTTAATTCCTAGTACAATAATAACAATAATGATGATAATAATAATAATAATAATAATAATAATAATAAAGCTGACTAAAGCCATGGAAGAGGGTAACAATTGTTGACTGTTTCACCCATAGGTAAGACAGCTACGGGCCTGGAGACAGTTCTGGGTTATCCTGGTATAATTATTAATATTTCCTATTTTACTCTGCAAAGCACTCAAGTTTAGATAATATAGCCACCATACTCAGAATAAGGAAAACCAGGCCCAATGGTGATAACATGAACATGAACATCTGACCAGTGAACATCTGGCCTCAAGAGCCCAGGTATCTAATTCAATCTTATTTGCCCCTTTCAAGCTGTGCAATACAAGGCAGGTTGCTTGGATGATCTGGTTAACTGGTCTGGCTAGTTTTATGTCATCTGAAAAACGAAAGGATTAAGCTGGGTGTAATGGTGCTTGCCTGTAATCCTAGTACCTGGGAGGCTGAGACAGGAGGATTGCAGGTTCATGGCCAGCCTCAGCAACCTCGTGAGGTCCTCTGCAACTTAGTGAGAACCTGTTTCAAAATAAAGAATAAAACAGGACTGGGAGTGTAGCTTGGAAGTAGAATGCCCCTGGGTTCAATCCCCAGTACCACACACACAGAAAAAGGATTAATTCTCTAAACAGCTGCTGAATGCCTACTATGTGCAGAGTATTGTCCTAGCTGTTGGGGATTCAGACAGAAATTGGACAGTCCCTGTGTCAAGACCCCCATCCAGCCCAGTGGGAGGACTGGCAATTAAATCAACTTCAGTCTAGTGTGCTAAATGTGACAGCTGAGGTCCCTGCCTGTTGAGGGGTCCTAGCACTGCAGAGGGCTTCCTTTGCATGGAGGAGTAGCAGAAACCGACCCTGGGAGAAAATTGCTTCAGATCTCAAAGGACGAGGAAAGTTGGCTAAGCCAAGAGTGGTGGGCTAGGAAGGGACCACAAGGGTTCTGGGTGGAAAGGAGTCAGTCATGAATGTACACATCAGGATGGATATCTAAGCTCTCTTCCACATTCTAGCACTCTATGCTAAACTTCGGAAATGAGTCACCTGCTACTATGCCAGATAGGTTGGAGGCAAGAATTGTTTGCAAGGCCCTCATACTATGGCCACAATGACCTGCCTGAGCATGATTCCTGCTGATAGAATCCCAGCGACTTTCTTGCCCTTACAGCCCCAGAGAGGCAGCAAGGTGAATTACTTACCCCATTTTTCAAATGGAGAACAGTGAAGTCTATAAGGGCACACTGGCTTTTCCAACGTATTAAGACTCAAGATCTAAGCTAGAGGGGTGTTGCCTGGAGAAGCTACCATCTCAGAAGACAAAAATTCCTTGGAGGTGTCTAGCCCTGCCTCCCATGTCTGGAGAAGGGAATGCCCCCTATCTTGCCCTGGGCCAGGCTGTGCAGCCATCCAGATATATAAACATGCCCACTTCTTTGCCAATACCCTAAGGAGGTGTTGTGGGGGCTCAATTGGTAAACACTGCCTCCCTTCCAGGATCTCAGATTAGGAATGATCTGCATTCAGGAGAGGGTGGTATAAAGTTCTTAAGGAAATAAAAGAAAGAAAGAAAGAAAGAAAGAAAGAAAGAAAGAAAGAAAGAAAGAAAGAAAGAAAGAAAGAAAGAAAAGAAAAGAGAATCCAGAGATGCTGGTTCCGGGTACTGGAAGAGAAGGTCCAAGCTGGGCATTTCTGGTCATAGCTATCGCCTGGAGTTGGAGGCAACAACCTTGACTCCTTGCTAGCCTTTCACAGAGCAGCTGCTGTCAAGGAGGCGGACAAGGAGCTGGAGGATGACCCACTTAGATAGCAGAGGAGAGGTTGGGTTAGGCTGGCTCAGGAGAGTGGGGATGGGCCTGGGGGTGGCTCGTTAACCTACCAAAAGACCAGGCAGTACTTGGCCAGAGAATCAGGCAGAGAACAGGCATGGGCTCTCAGGGGAGTCTGAACCATATACCCTAAGCCCCATACAGTGCCACCCCCTCCCTGGCACCCTCCAGCCCATCTGCCAGGTTCCTGGGCAAGAAGCTTCCCTGCCCAGCCCTCTTGTGTGGTTTGGCTGAGGCCCAAGGACAAGAGTTGCCTGCAGCCTCCCTCCCTGCTGCTGAGCAGGCAGGTGCAGGCGGAGCTGGGAGGGCAGTGCCCCACTGAACAAGCCTTTGGCAGCGGGCCAGGCGGAGCCCTTCTCTGAAGCCAGGCCGAAGGAGACACTAGGGCTTTGAACAAAGCAGAGACCAAAGTGGTTTGTCTCAAGGAAGGCTGAGCACAATCCTTATTCTTTCTTTCTTTTTTTTTAGTACTGGCGATTGAACCCAGGGGCGTTCTACCCCAAAGCTACACCCCCAGTCCTCCTCCCCCTTTTAAATTTCTTTTTATTTTGAGACAGGGTCTCACCAAGTTGTGGAGGCTGGCCTCAAACCTGCAATCCTTCTATTCATCTTCCCAATTACTGAGATTACAAGTGTGTGCCACTGCGCCCAGTAATTCTTACTCTTTCTTGGGGCAGGATAGCAGGGTCCCCAGGAATGGGAAGGTAGGGCTTGGATAATCACTGCCAGACTTGCTGGATAATCACATTGTGTGTGTTCAATTCTGTGCTACACACTTTATGTATATTCTTATTTAATCCTAGTAGAATCCCACAAGGCAGGAGTTATTATGATTCCCATGTTACAGACGATGAGACAGAGGTACAGAGAGCACAAAGCTGGTAAGCAATGGAGCCATGATTTAACCCCTGCAATCTCAAAACTGAGTGAGGCCGACTCCCTGGCAAAGTTTAAAAAAACAGGACTGTCGTGCAGTTTCCCCACCCAGGATCCCTCAACATAGTCAAGTGGGGGTGGTGGGAGGGGGGTTCTAGTGACTTCCCATCCTAAGCATTCCCTGGAGAACTGGGAAAGATATGGGGAACCAGCAGCTGGAACGACAAAGCACACAGACAAGCCAGGGCTCATCTCAAGGCCGACTTCCAGACCAAGACTCAGCACTTGGTCATCCAGGGCCTGGGGTGGGTGAGTCTGGAGCCTGTGCCCCAGGCCTATTACTAGCCAGAGGAGAAGTCACTTCCCCTCTCTGGGCCTTGGTTTCCCTACTTGTCAATGAAAGAATCAGATCATCTCAGTCACTTTCAAACATTTGGAAAACCTATTCCACAGTTCAATGTATAAGGGAGACAGAGGCACCCCCAGCCCAGAGCACTACCATTCGGAGGCCCCTCAAGGCACCCCTTGGAGGTGAGACAGACTTCCACACAGATCCTCCCAAAGGCTTTGGTGGACTCCACCATTTCAGAGACCCCAGCATGTGTTTTTCTCTTTAGGGGGAGGGGTAGTCAGGGGAGCTGGGAGAATCACAGGAGGAAATGTCATTTGGATATCAGGAATGTGTCCAAGACCCAGAGCAAATATTTATTTTTCCTCTGATGCCCTTCTGGTGCAGCCATTAGTCTCACCCACCTGCTCCTCCCTGGACAATACCATCTGGCCCCTGCAATTCCTATCTAGACAGGCTGAGAATGGGAAGGATGTGAAAGAGATGGAGAGAAATTTGGGATGGAAGCCACCCAGCAGGCTTTCCTCAAAAGCTGGGCTCCACCATCAATCTTAGTTCATTTGGGGGAAGGTCTGGGGCAGGTCCCATCCTGACTGAAGAATCCTGAGGTGTTCCATCGCTCTCTCCTCAGGGAGTACAGTCAAGATGGGTGGGTGGGGAAGAGGGCCATGCTCCAGAATGAGCAAGCATTAGCACAGTAGAAAGCCTCTCTCCAAGAAACAGGGATCCTGAGCAAGTTCCCAGCAGCAGTACTGGGTGGTCTATGAATCAGGGAGGTTCTGAGCAGGTCCCAGACCACTGATCTTGGCTCCCTACATACAGCAAGAGACTTGAGGCCAGGAAGCTTCCTCTGACTTCTCTCTGTTCTGATGTAATAAGAGCTGGAATCCCTGCCTAGAACCACTGAGGTTTGAAAACTGAAAGCTAGTTTAGCTTACTCCGAAATCAAATGAGATCTCTTTCTCTTCTTTCTTTCTTACACACACACACACCACAGTGACCCCAGCCAAAAGCCTGCTGGAATCTCTGAACTCCACTCTCAGTTTCTTTATTTCTGGGCACCCCAGTCCCCACAACCCAGTTTTCCCTCCAAGAAGAGGCCCAGGGCACAAGGCACGAGCAACTATTTTCTAGCTAAGCCCCTGACAAAGCCCGGGCCCAGCAGTCTCAAGCCGGGAGCCTCACCAGGCCCTCACTCTTTATAGAAAGAGAAAGAAAAGGAAAGCCAGGAAGTACATGATTGCCCAATAGCTGTAACCTGGCAGCGGGCAACTGGGGACTGTGCCAGGCGTTAGCAGGAAAAACATACTTGGTCCTATTGATGGGGCCATAATCCACCCCTTTCTCCAACATCCACTCTCCTCCACCAATGAGATGACTTCTTGAATTTCAAGCCAGCTACTGGCTGCAAAAGCAAACACCATCATGGCCAATAGGGCAAACTGTGGCAACACACACACACACACACACACACACACACACACACACCCCTCACAGGCAGCACCTAACTAAATTCAGCAAAACAATTCCTAACCCACATGCTCTAAAAGATTGGTTAAAAGACAAATTATAGACCTTCAGAATAAATCCCTCTGGGTGTGGAACCAGTGAATAAGTATTTTAAACAAGCACCCAGCTGATTTGCATGCATGCTAAGCTCAAGTTTGAGAACCACTGTTAACCAGTTTCCTAACTTTTGGCAAATCTACCATCCTTTCAGGATTGGCCTTTCCAGATATATATTGGCCCTATCAGTTCTCACTGCAAGTTCTATGTATCAGGAACAATTTAGATTAACACCTGTATCTTATTCAATCTTCTAGCAGCTTGTGAAGCAGGCCCTATTTTCTCTATTTTTGCAGAAAGAGAAACTGAGAATAGAGATGAAGGAAACTGCTCAAGGTCATAGATTACTATGACTACAGCACATACACCCAACCCAATCAACAGGACAAGTTCCTGAAAGGGCCCTAAACCCCAAAGGATCATGGGGCAAAATGGACTTGGCACCAGATCCTGGTATTCCTTTTTTTTTTTGTGGTACTGGGTATTGAACCCAGGGGCATTCTACTTCTGAGCTACACCCCCAGCCCTATTTTATTCTTTATTTGGAAACAGGGTCTCACTAAGTTGTGGAGGGCCTCACAAGTTGCTGAGGCTGGCTTTGAATCTGTGATCCTCCTGTCTCAGCCTCCCAAGTACCTGGTATTACATTTCCCAGAATCAAAAACCTATCATAAGCCAGGCATGGCGGTGCTTGCCTGCAATCTTAGTACTTGGGAGGCTGAGATGGAGGATCACAACTTTGAAGCCAGTCTCAGCAACTTAGACCCTGTTTCAAAATTTAAAAAAAATAAAATAAAAAGGCTGGGGATGTAGCTTAGAGATAGTTACTGGGGATTTTACCCAAGTGTGCTCTAACACACACACACACACACACACACACACACCCCAAACAACAAAAAGGAAACATCAAAATTAAATTTTGACTCAATCTCTGAGATGGAAAGGACCTAATTGTCAACAGAGTTGAGAATCCCCACACTTCGTTCATCTACTCAACCACACACCTAGTTATCAAACCTCTGCTAAGATCAGTCAGTGCCTTCTGCTTCCTCTTCCCACACTGCTCTGCTGAAGTGTCTGTTTCAAGCAAAATGCAACTGAAGTCTCATCTTCTCTAAGGACATGCCGTCTGGTGTTGCTGAGGTTCTTAGGTCCACAAACATTGTCCCTACAACCATGGACAGACACATCTACAATGGACACCCCCCAACACACACACACACACACACACCGCAACCTCCGCGTACGAAGGCTGTGTGCTGGCAACTCCACAGAGCCATGCACTCTCTGCTACCCGCCGGAGGCCAACCCCAAGCCCGCCCACCCGGCTGGCGCCCTGAGAGGCACTTACCAAGCGCCCCGAGCTCTCCCGCGCCTTCTTCACCTTTCCGTAGGTGCCCTTGCCCAGGGTCTCCAGGAACTCGTAGCGGTGCCGCAGGTTGTGTTTGTGATGGTGTCGCTTCACCGCCTGCCTCTTCATCAGGGGCTTGGGAGACTTGATGAGCCCGTCTGCCATTGGCGGAACGAGCTCCGCGGTCAGGGCGGCGCCGGCCAAGGGAGCCGGGCCTGGGCGCCGGGGCAAGGCTAACGACTCCATGGCGAGCTAGAGGTGACCGAAGGCAAAGGAGAGTCTATCTGCTGTGCTTGGAGAGCTACGACACCCGGCACATGTCCTGTACCCGGACAGGGTAGTTACAGCCGCACTGGAGAGCGATCAAATTGTTATAAACGTTCCCAGCCAGAGGCTCTGGTCACGCCCCCCGAAGCTCATTGGTCTGCTCGCCGGAGGCGCGTGACCAGCGCCGCCCGCATTGGCTCTCCCAGGCCCCCCGACCCCACCTCCTCCACTCCGAGGCGGGGAAAGATGTCAATGGAGCCCCTCCCAGGTGGCCCCCGAGGGACTGGAATGGGGACTGGGGAATGCCAGTGGAGGCTGCTGGGCGGGTTGGTACTACTGAAGTCCGGAACCTTATTTTGAGAGCCCTTGGAAAGGCTCTTGCCTATGCGTGGCGCTTGGTCCTGGTTAGCGCCACCTGTTGTTCTATTGTGTTCCTAGTTGGCAAGGGACAATCTGAGGGCGCTAAAAGTCAGTGAAGTATTTCTCCCTGAGTAATTTGCTTCTCCCAAGTCAGAATCTATAAAGTCGCCTGACCACTTGCTTCCATAAAGGAGAAAGGGGGATGTAATGGGATGGGATGGAGTCATACTCCAGCCAAGTGGGAGGGCTGGTGGAGAGCTCCTCTTCAGGTAGATAATCCTTAACTAGATCCTGGAATCCAACCTTCCTGGAAAGTTCTTACCTCTTGCTCAAAGGGGGCTTGCAGGGTTGAGTAGATTCCTCAATATATGGTGGAATTTATACATTCATTTATTCATAAAAAAAGTTACATACCTATTATTAGTCTGTATCACTACATTAATAGAGCTGTCCCATCCAAGATTTTCTTTTCTGTAATGTCTGGAGCCAGGAGGTCTGGCAGTGGGTACTGAGGTGCGACTTGGTTTTTGAGGCCTGGAGGGTGAGGTCCAGCATCCCCACTTAGAGTGAAATGATCAGGCCTTCGGCTTTCCTCCTCTCTCTGAGTGGGAAGAAGGGAGCAGTTCCCCATAGCCTTCTTGATAGCCCAGTTCTGTAAAGTGAGTATTATTCTGCCCAAGACTACAGATTGGTGAGAAAACGGCAGAGGTGGGGATTCAGACCCCGGCTGTAGGAGAAGAATAGAGGAGAGCAGGCCTGGCCCCTTCCCTGAGGGAAATCCCTGCAAGCAGACAGAGCCCTAACCTGATTCCAGCTGTGCTGGGCAGACAGTCTTCTCTCCATTTCACCAGAAGGATGATGTCTCCAGCTGTGTATTCAGGACCTGCAAAAGATCAAGAACTAGATCTGCAGTTGCTAAGTTTTGTATTTACTGTCTGCCCACTTTCTTGCTTCCACTGACCCTCTGACCCTTTCTAGAAAGAGTATAAATGTCTCCATCCCTCCATGGAGCCCTCTGTGGCTGGAAAAGATCAACCTTATGCAGGAAACTGGCCTCTTTCTCCCCAACCTGGAGGGCCACTGAAGGTCTGCACACAACCTTTTGCTCTGCATTACCTGTGAAAGTAGAATGAGGCCCAGGAGCCAGTTGCCCTAATGTGGTGTTTCCTTTCCCCCACAGTGATCTGTGTCCATTCCTGGGGGCCCATCTGGACAGATGAGGACTCTGAAAAGCACGTGTGGGTAATATAAGAGCAAGCACAGGGCTGAATGCTGGGAGATGTGAGTTCTAGTCCTATCTCTGACACTGACCAGTTCTGTGGCCTTCTATCTGTCACTTCACTCCTTCTACAAACACTGGTGCTTCCTAGGTGCAAAGCCTGGGAATATGATGGTGCCAAGACGGATATGGTCTCTTCCTTCAGAAAATTCACAGTCCAGTGAGAAATAAGCACTCTCTATACAGAGGGAGAAGGGTCTATGATGGGGGAGGAACAGAGTGACCTTGGGTGTATCCAGGAGGGAGTCCCTAGCCCAGGCAGGGGGGTGGGGAAGCAAGTCAGGAGTGCTTCCTGAAGACAAGGCTACTTATTTATTTGCAGTACTGGGGGTTGAACTCAGGGGAATTCTACCTCTGAGCTATACACCCAGCCCTATTTTTTATTCTTTATTTTGAAACAGGGTCTCACTAAGTTGCGGAGTGCCTCACTAGGTAGGTGAGGCTGGCCTTGAACCCGGATCTTCTGGTCTCAGCCTCCCAAATGCTGGGATTACAAGCGTGCACCCCACACCCGGCTAAGACAAGGCTTTTTAAGTTGAGACCTGAAGAACACATGACTATTAGCCAGCTGGGTCAGATTTCCTCATTAAAATGTTTCCTCTTCTGGGCACAGTGGTGCATGCCTATCCCAGCACTTGGGAGGCTAAGACAGGAGGATCGCAGGTTCAAGAACAGATTCAGCAACTTAGTGAGACTTTCAGCAACTTAGAGAGGCCCTGATTCAAAACCAAAGAAAGTACAAAAGAGCTGGGAGTGTAGCTCAGAGGTAGAATGCCCCTGGGTTCAATCCCCAGTACCCGCCCCCAATTCTTTTCCTCACTAGTAAGATAAAGAATTGTACAGATGACCTCAAGATTCCCTTTCAGACTTAATCTAGGCTCCTTTATTTCCAGGTATCCCCAATACTTCATGCACTGTTGGGCATACAGGAAGCACTCAATACATGCTTATGGACTGAATGAATGGAATCCAAAGACTAAAGTGAGAGTACCTACATATGACTGATCTTCTGTTACCAGCTAAACTGGTAATAGTAGAGGGGAGGGGCATTTGCAACCTCTTGGATCTTTTTCACCCCCACTCAACTTCCTTGACTATAATCTGAATCCCTATTTAGGGGACAGAACCTAGATGGCCAAAGACCCCAGAGGAAAGAGACCCCTCTCCTGTTCCAACCAAGGTGCGGCCTGGTGGCCCACAGGGGCTGCAGGTCAGGGCTTCAGTGACATTGTCTTGGCTGTTATCTGTTCACAGCTGGCAGCAAGGGAGCAAACAAGCAGACACAGATCTGGACTGGTATGCTATTGCAATAATTCTAACTGCAGGAGCTCAGCCCCCACATTCCTTATAGGGAAACCTAGTTGGTGGCAGAGTGAGAGTGTGGGACAGGGACAGGCTCTTGGTGAATCTTGGGGGAATTCCTGGGTCATGTGCTTAGATGGTGTGGATGAGCTGGGATGTCTGGGCTGGGCGGAGCTGAGACACTCTCAATCCTGTCTGCCTTGTCCTCCAGTCCTGGGAGAGGGAAGCCTCCTCCCACCCCACGCCCAGGCACTGATTAATGTCTGAAGGGCTCTTGGGAAAACCACTCACTGGGCCTACTATGTGCACACTGGGAAAATAGGATACAAGGATCTGTCTCTGTCCTTACACACTCCTCTGTTTGTGTGTATGTGTTGCGGAGGATGGAGAAGCCTGGGTAGTAAAAGAGGATTTGAGGAGCTGGGCATGGTGGCGCAGGCTTGTTATCCCAGTACTTGGGAGGCTGAGGCAGGAGGATCATAGGTTCACAGCCAGCCTCAGCAACTTAGTGAGGCCCTGTTTCAAAATAAAGAATAAAAAATAGGGCTGGGGAGGTAGCTCAGAGGTAGAATGCTCCCAGGTTCAATTTCCAGTAAAACATACACACACACACACACACAAACACACACACACACACACAGTGGAGGGATGGGATTTTTTTTTTTTTTTTTTTTTGCTGTACTGGGGATTGAACTCATGGGCATTCTACCTATGAGTTATATCCCCAGCCCTATTTTTTATTCTTTATTTTGAAACAGGGTCTCACTAAGTTGCGGAGTGCCTCACTAGGTAGCTGAGGCTGGCTTCGAACCTAGATCCTCTGGTCTCAGCCTCCCAAATGCTGGGATTACAAGCGTGCATCACCATGCCCGGCGAGGGATGGGATTTGAAAGTAACTCAGAGTAAAAGTTGGTGTGTCTTGCTGGGTGTGGGGTATAGGCAGGAGCACAGATGAGCAGCAGCAAGGTAGAGCTTTGGAGTGAGGGTGGGGTGGGGGGGAGGTAAGGCAAGTTTCAGATACATTTAAGATGAAAAAAAATTTTTTTTGGTAGTACTAAGGATTGAATTCCGGGGTGTTCTGGTTCTGAGCAACCCTCTAGTCCTCCCTCCCCCCCCCCTTTAAGATAGGGTCTCCCTATGTTGCCTAGGTTAGCCTCAAACTTTCAGTCCTCCTGCCTCAGCCTGCATTGGCTAGAATTACAGGCATGTGCCAATGCGCTAAAATGAATCCTAAGGGATGATTAAGAATGAGCTCCCTGCTCTCAGGAAGTTTACAGCATAAGAAGGAAAATGAGACAAATGTACAATTTATATGTAATCCACAGCAGAAAGTGGAAGGACCCCTAAGAGAGATACAAATTAACACATGCGGCTGAAAGGAGGGGTCTTATTCTGGCTCAGGAGTTCCAGAGATGACCTCACAGGAAGCCAGTCAGGCCTCCGAAGGTGGCTGAGATTTGAATTAACCTTCCGGGTGGAAATGGGGAAGTGGGGTTTCGGGGAGGAGAGAAGGGCCGACAATCATGCTCTGTATGTGATGGCTTCAGGGAGTCTCCAGCACCCCAGCATGCTCCCTCCCTTGGAACTGTCTTAGTCCAGATGCCTAAGCCCCTCTACCCCTTTCTCTGGGGAAAAAGCAGGCTGCAGGCTCAGGTCATCTCCAACTATCAGCATGAGACCTCACCATCAAATTGCCTTTCCCCAGAGCTCAGAGGGTGAGTTACAGCCCTCAGTCACCCCTGGAGTTGACAATATGGCCTGGAAAGTGGTGATTTTCCCCTTCTCAGGGGCTGATAGAACTGCCTGGTTAGGAACCTACCTGTTAGAACTAGCTTTCCAAGAACAGGAGTTGTAAATTCAAAGTGAGGGACTTAAATCTTGGTAATCTTTGTCAAGCTGAGGTGCCTGGCTCAAAGCTGCCCTCTCCTGACCAAGCTAAGCTTAGCAAGTTCCGTGGGAGGCTCAAAGCTATGACTGCACACAGAGGTCTTGCTCAGCGATTTGATGAACCATTTATTTGTTCACTCATTCAACAAATATGTACTGAGAAACCACGAAAATAAGTGTATTGATATTTAACATTTTTGAACCATCCTGTTTCTAAGCATCTTAGTGTAGTGTCATATCCATGGCAACCAAGCTGAGAAGTTTCAGAGCTTGGAGGGAAATCATGTCAGTCAGTCTGACATCACGGCTTGTGTCCCTAACAATTGCATTGCTTTATGGGACCCAAAAGAGCTCTGTAAATACGAGATGAAACTAGTGAGCTGAGAAAAGTCTGAATTCTACCAAGAGCCTGGTGCAGTGGCACATGCCAGTAATTCCAGTGACTAGGGAGGTTGAGGCAGGGGGATTGCAAGTCCCAGACCAGCCTCAGCAACTTAGCCAGATTCTGTCTCAAAATAAAAATAAAAGCCAGGCGTGGTGGCGCACGCTTGTAATCCCAGCATATGGGAGGCTGAGACCGGAGGATCCGAGGTCACGGCCAGTCTCAGCTACCTAGTAAGGTACTCCGCAACTTAGTGAGACCCTGTTTCAAAATAAAGAATAAAAAAAAATAGGGTTGAGTATGTAGCTCAGAGGTAGAATGCCTCTGGGTTCAATCCCCAGTACCACAAAAATAAATAAATAAATAAAATAAAATAAAAAAGGCCTGGGACGTAGCTCAGTGGGAGAGTGGCCCTGAATTCAATTCCTAATACTACATTATTATTATTAATAATAAGTACAGTAATTCTTACCAGGAGTTTGGAGAATGTTGTTCAGCAAACAACAAGAACAGCTGGGCGTGGTGGTGCACACTTGTAATCCTAGCACTTGGGAGGCTGAGACCAGAGGATCCGGGCTTGCGGCCAGCCTCAGCTAGTTAGTGAGGCACTCCACAACTTAGTGAGACCCTGTTTCAAAATAAAGAATAAAAAAAAAAAATAGGGTTGGGTATGTAACTCAAAGGTAGAATGCCCCTGGGTTCAATCCCCAGTACCCCCCCACACACAACAAACAAACAAACAAACAAAAACAGACCTCAAGCTCTCAATTAGAATAGGGAATTAAATATCATTCACAGGTCAGCATGGGGAGAGACATGTCTTGTGGTGAAGCCAAGCCAGCGAGCTTTCCCTGTCTCCAGCCTGTAGAGGTAGGGAAGGTGTGCACACAGGGACCAAAGCCAGGAGTGATGGGATCTAAGTCCTTTTCTTCCCCCAACCCACAAAGAGACCACTGCCAAGACTCTTTTTGTGTGTGTGCTTCCTTATCAATAAAAAGGGATTTAGGTAAATCAACTCTAAGTCCCATTTCAAATCTGTTGTAACCGTTTTGCACTATCTAAGCAGAGTTGTGCAGCTGGTACTGGATTCCCTCACTTCTGGACATTCAGGAGCCCCATTCTCTCTCCCAGCCATGGGGCTGGTATGATGTTTTGGTTCAGGAGTCCAGCATTTTGGGCGCCAAGCTCTGCTCTGCCACCGATTGACCATGACCATATCTCATCTTGCTGCAACTACCTGAGAAAGAACCATTCTCTTTCCTCCAGCCGGCGTGTGCACCAGCCACTGTTTCTCAGGTAACCTGTGTCAGTGAATTCAATCCTCACCACGGCTCCATGGAACAGGTACTAGCATATGCTTATCCATCCCCGTTGCACAGATGAGGAAACTGAGACCCAGAGAAATTAACTATCTGCCCCTACCGGGTCACAAAGCTGGCGAGTGATTCCAGAAAGTTAGCCATCATCATGTTTTGGCTTGGAGATGATTCCTGGTTTGCCCAGAGTCTTCAGTACACCAAGCTGCTTGCTCTGTGTCATAGTTTACTCCTCTGAAATATGTCTCATGACTATCTTGTTGGAAAGAACGAGATATGAACTTGTCAGATAAATGGTTTCCCATCAGTCTCCATGGGGGCTTTGCTGGGCTTAGTTCCTCCTAACCCAGGCAGAGGTGTGTGTGTGTG
>PVLC010034732.1:0-16764 GCA_004027655.1 Graphiurus murinus | reverse complement strand
TAATAGGGATTGAACTCAGGGGCATTCTACTTCTGAGCTATACCCCCAGACCTATTTTTTATTCTTTATTTTGAAACAGGGTCTCACTAAGTTGCAGAGGGCCTCACTAAGTAGCTGAGGCTGGCTGTGAACCTGTGATCCTCCTGTTTCAGCCTCCCATCTCGGCCTCCCAAGTACTGGGATTACAGCATGTGCCACCATGCCTTACTTCTCTTTCTGCTTTCTGAGCACCAATATTTTCAGCATCAATCCTAGCCTACTCGTAAGGATGGAATGAGTTTAAAGATATTTCTAGATTAAAGACAAAGAATAGGTTATATATTCTTTATTCAAAATGCTTGGAACTAGAAGTGTTTTGTGGATTTTTTTTTAATTTGAGAATATTTGTATAAAGATAATGAGACATGAGAGATTTTTATACTCATGGTCTGAAAGCAATCTCATATAATATTTTTAGTGCACCTATGTTTTGTTTTGTTTTGTACTACTGGGGATTGAACCCAAGGGCATTCTACCTACAAGCTATACCCCCAGCCAGCCCTATTTTATTTTTATTTTGAAAGTGTCTTGTTAGATTGATGAGACTACTTACTGAGGCTGGCTGCAAACCTGCGGTCTTCCTGTTTCAGCCTCCCAAGTATCAAGATTACAAGCATGTGCCACCACACCTAGCTGCGCCTGTGTTTTCACTGGCATGTCACATAGTCAAGTGTGGAATTTTCCATTTGTGGTATCATATTGGAGGTACTCAAACAGTTGGACTTTGGACTTTTAGATTAGGGATGCTCAACCTGAATTTTTCTTTGACTAATGCAAAATTCCTAGAAGTTCTGAAGTTACTGGTGGAAGAAGAGCTCATGTTTTATAAAAATATCTGGGGAAGCTGGGTATGATGGCACACACTTATAATCCCAGTACTTAGACAAAACGCCAATCAAATTTTTTTATTTGTTTTGTTTTGTTGGTACTAGATATTGAACTCAGGAACATTCTACCTCTGAGCTACACCCCCTAGACCTACTTTATGTTTTCATCTTGAAATATGGTCTTCCTAGTTGCTAAGGCTGTCCTTGAACCTGCTATCTTCCTGTCTCAGCCTACTAAGTACTGCAATTACTGGCATGTACCATCACACCTAGTGTTTCAAATGTTTTAAAACACCATTTGTGACTTTCTCTCTTTTTTTGGTGATACTAAAGATTGAACCCAAAGGTGCTCTACCACTTGACCTACATCCCCAGTCCTTTTTATTTTTACTTTTGTGTGTGTAGTACTAGGGACTGAACCCAGGGGCAATATACCTTCAAGCTACACTCAGCCCTATTTTATTTTTATTTTGAAACAGGGTTTTGCTAGGTTGGTGAGTATCTCATTACTTGCTGAAGCTGTCCTTGAACCTTGAAATACTCCTGTGTCATCCTCCCAAGTACTGGTATTACAAGCAAGTACCACCACACCCACTGTCCTTTTTATTTTTATTTTATTTATTTATTTATTTATTTATTTATTTATTTATTTATTTATTTATTTATTTTGTGGTACTAGGGATTGAACTCAGGGGCATTCTACCTCCGAGCTACACCCCCAGCCTATTTTTTATTCTTTATTTTGAAACAGGGTCTCACTAAGTTGTGGAGTACCTCACTAGGTAGCTGAGGCTGGCCGCGAACCCGGATCCTCCGGTCTCAGCCTCCCGAATGCTGGGATTACAAGCGTGCGCAACCACACCCGGCTTTCCTTTTTATTTTTTACTTTGAGATGATCTCACTAAGTTACCCAGGCTGCCCTCAAACTTGGGATACTCCTGCCTCAGCCTCCTGGTACCTGGGATTACAAGTGTGTACCAATGCACCTAACACATTTATGATTTTTTTTTTTTTTTTTTTTTGGCGGTACTGGGGATTGAACTCAGGGGTGTTCTACCTTCGAGCTATAACCCCAGCCCTATTTTTTATTCTTTATTTTGAAACCAGGTCTCACTAAGTTGAGGAGTGCCTCACTAGGTAGCTGAGGCTGGCCGT
Source organism: Graphiurus murinus (assembly GCA_004027655.1). NCBI lineage: Eukaryota > Metazoa > Chordata > Mammalia > Rodentia > Gliridae > Graphiurus > Graphiurus murinus. The sequence goes on along the minus strand of PVLC010034732.1, from coordinate 14,743 downwards.
GAAGCCGGATCCTCCGGTCTCAGCCTCCCAAATGCTGGGATAACAAGCGTGCACCAGACGCCCGGCCATATTTATGATTTTGATGACTTTGAATTTAGGAGCAAAAATGTACACAATTTGATTTGTTCATAAAAAGTTTGATTTTGAGCTATATAGAGAAACATAAAGGAATATAAAATTAAGAGTTTTAGGGGGGGAAATGAGTTGTTTTATTTCCAGATATTTTCAATTCCCCACTAATGTCATTTCACTATTAGAAATAGTTTGAACCAAACATGGTGGCGCACGCCTGTAATCTCAGTACTTGGGAGGCTGAGACAGGAGGATCACAGGTTCGAGGACAGCCTCAGCAAGTAGCAAGACTCTCATCAACCGAGTGAGACCCTGTTTCCAAATAAGAAATAAAAAATCGGGCTGGAGGTGTAGCTCAAAGGTAGAATGCCTCTGGGTTCAATCCCCAGTGCCACAAAAAACAAAAAAGAAATAATTTGTATTTAGCCGGGCGTGGTGGCACACGCTTGTAATCCCTGTACTTGGGAGGTTGAGACAGGAGGATCGCAGGTTCTCAGCCAGCCTCAGCTACTTAGTGAGGCCCTCTGCAACTTAGTGAGACCCTGTTTCAAAATAAAGAATAAAAATATAGGGCTGGGGTGTAGCTCGGAGGTAGAATGCCCCTGGGTTCCATTCCCAGTACCACAAGAAAAAAAAAAAAAAGTTTGTATTCAAACACCTGTTAATAATCTTAATCTATAAAAGTAAACTATAAGAAGAAAAAGACAGAGAAGCCTGGCCTTAGGAGAGACAACCAGGTGCCTGGACTACCATAAGTTTATGGGCTGAAAAGGCATGAAAGTGGGGAAATCAGGTCGCTGTAACAAGCTGGAGCCACAGGAGAGAACTAGCAAAAGGAGAGCAAGAGACAAGGAAGAGAGAAGCTCATTTGGAAGGCGCCAGCTCCCTCTCTGCTGGTCCTTACCCACCAAGACCTAACACAAACCGGCTGTCGTGGCATTTGCCTAAAATCCCAGTACTTGGGAAGCTGAGATAGAAGGAGCTCAGGTTTGAGGGTAGTCTCAGCAACTTAGTGAGAACCTGTTTCAAAATAAAATAGGGCTGGGGGTGTAGCTCAGAGGTAGAATGCCCCTGGGTTCAATCCCCAAAACCACGAAGAAAACCTCAGAGGAGGTGATCTTTGGATTTATCACTCAAAGTACAAAGAAAGGAACATGGAAGAGGCAACCTAGCCAGAGAAAGGAGCCTCAGCAAAGGCTGGGTGCAGCAAAGGATGCATTGTTCAGGCTTCCACAGAATGAAGAAAATCACAAAAGGCTTTACTATTTATTTATTTACTTACTTACTTATTTATTTATGGTACTAGAGATATAACCCAGAGGCATTCTACCTCCAAGCTACACCCCCAGCTCAATTTTATTTTCATTTAGAAACAGGGTCTCACTAGGTTGATTGAGAGTCTCACTACTTGCTGAGGCGGTCCTCAAAACTGGGATCTTCCTATCTCAGCTTCCCAAGCAGTGGGATTACAGGCATGCACCACCATGCCCAGCCAAACACAGTTTTTTAGATAATGCAGAAATAAATTATTTAATGATCTTTTCTCTCCACCACAAATACCCCCAGTTCTGGTATAATTCCTGTTTAATTCAAAAAGCACTTATTAGATTTCACCTATGTTCCAGGCACTGTCCTAAAATCTGCTATTTTTGAATTTGTAAAAAATAAGTCCAGGTTGAGAAAGAGAGATCCAAAGGCTGTCATACCTGTGAGGTAAAGGTCAGCCTCCACCCCCTGCAGAACGCTGCTCCCAGAACCAGCACACAGGGCCACGACTTTGATCTGGGACTCTTGAATAAAACAAAGCAAACAAGAAACAGAGACCAACATTTTACAATCCCCTTTCAAAAGGTTTAGTATTAGCCGGGCATGGTGGCGCATGCTTGTAATCCCAGCATTTGGGAGGCTGAGACCAGAGGATCTGGGTTCGAGGCCAGCTTCAGCTACTTAGTGAGGCACTCCGCAACTTAGTGAGACCCTGTTTCAAAGTAAAGAATAAAAATACAGCTGGTGGTGTAGCTCGGAGGTAGAATGCCCCTGAGTTCAATCCCCAGTACTGCAAAAAAAAAAAAAAAAGCCAGTGAGATGTCCTCTACAGTATAACCTAACCCACCCTGATCAACAAAGTGGTCAATCTCCTGTGAGCTAACATATTCTCTATCATTACATTAATAAAACCAAAAGTTTTAATCTTTGTCCAAGGTTATCAGTAAGTATATTGAATAAAGGAAGAAGACATATTTACCTAAGGTTCTCCCGACCCCAAGAGCTAAGCGAAGATGTGACAGTTTTAGGTGTCCTTTGATACGCTCAATCATGGTTGTCAGGGAGACAGATTCATCCAGTGTGCATAACCGCCCCATTCCAGTATGCAGAAGCAAAGGCTGAAGAGAAACAGAAGTTAGAAACACTGTCCACCATTAGTCCTAAAAATCAAGCCTACAAAACAAACAGTAAATGCTGAAAGCAATAAAATATGCGCATTGCAAACTTACTCTAGAGCCGGGCGTGGTGGCGCACACTTGTAATCCCAGCATTCGGGAGGCTGAGACCAGAGGATCCGGGTTCACAGCCAGCCTCAGCTACCTAGTGAGGCACTCCGCAACTTAGTGAGACTCGGTTTCAAAATAAAGAATAAAAAATAGGGCTGGGGGTATAGCTCGGAGGTAGAATGCCCCTGAGTTCAATCCCCAGTACCGGAAAAAACAAAAAACAAACTTACTCTAGCAAGTTCAGGCTAAAGGTAGGGAGGCAAACCCAACAAAACTATTCTGACTTCCTTGAGCTCCCAGCCTCCTAGCAAGGTATATGTCTTTTTCTTTTTTTTTCTTTTTTTTTTGCAGTACTGGGCATTGAACCCAGGGGCATTCTACCTCTGAGCTATATCCCCCAGCCCTATTTTTTATTCTTTATTTTGAAACAAGGTCTCACTAAGTTGCAGAGGGCCTCACTAAGTAGCTGAGGCTGACCGCAATCCTGTGATCCTCCTGTCTCAGCCTCCCAAGTACTGGGATTCCAAGTGTGTGCCACCATGCCCAGCTGGCATATGTCTAAATAAATAATTATGCAGGCATGGTGGTGCACACCTGTAATTTCAGTATTTGGGAGACTGAGACAGGAGGACCACAGATTCAAGGCCAGCCTCAGGAATTTAGTGAGACCATTTCAAAGTAAAAAGGGCTGGGGATGTAGCCTGGAGGTAGAATGCCCCTGAGTTTAATCCCCATACCAAAAATAAATAAATAAACAATCAGATCAAAAGTGCTAAAGTACAAGTTAGGTGCTGTGGCTAGGGAAGCACAAAGCGATGGCAGTCAGCGAGCTATGCCTAGGGGTGGGAACCAACTTGAAGGAACTGCAATCAAAGAAGGTCTGGCACCAACTTGGGTCCTTGCAGAAAACCAGAAAGGAGTTAAAAGAGGTGAGGTCAAGGGCAGTGTGGCAGGAGAGGGATAGGATGAGATGTGGAAAGGCATTCTGAACTGGGAGGACTTGTACACAGGTGGCTCAGGCATCTGCGAGGGAACACTGCAAGGGCAGATCCAGCAGACAGTATGGCCAGTATACACATAGGAGGCTGGAGCTGTGAGGCCTTCCCAGCTGTGTGAAAAAGCCCGGGCTGCCCCTGCAGGGGCCCAGTGAAGAGCTGACTAACATCCCCAGTGAGGGACAAGAGTTTCAGCTGCAGTGTTGGCAGAGCTCAGAGAGAGGAGGAACATTTTATAAATAACAAGAACAGAATTCACAAAGTTTGGATTTGCAGGAAGGAGAGAAAAGATGGATAAACCTGGAAAATAACATAGAGGAGGACACCAATGAAACTGAAAAAAAAAAAAAAAATATATATATATATATATATATAAATAAAGAGGTGGGATGGAGACAGGGTCAATGTGTGTGTACTGGAGACAGGCACGGTGGTGCACACCTGTGATCATAGCTACTCGGGAGGCTGAAGCAGGAATATCACAAGTTTGAGGCTGGCCTCAGCAATTTAATGAGACTGTGTCTCAAAATAATTTTTTTAAAGGGCTAGGGGTGTAACTTAGTGTTAGAGCCCTTCCACAAGGCCCTAGATTGAATGATGAGTATACTTTCTCATAACAATAAAACAAAACAATACCCAGGACTTAAACCATGCTAGGCAAGCGCTGCTCTACCACTGAACTATATCCCAGTCCCTCACTTCATTCTTCTTTAGATAATAAATCATTGATGTCTTTACAAATAAATTTGCTGAACAAAATATAGAGAAATGAAATTCATCAAATTATATACACTAAACATGTGCATTCTTTGTATGTCAACTATACCTCAATAATAATTATTAAAAATGCAGAGTAACAACTGGGTGTAGTGGTGCATGCTTGTAATCCCAGTACTTGGGAGGCTGAGACAGGAGGATCTCAGGTTTGAGGACAGCCTCAGCAAGTAGTGAGACTCTGAGCAAACCAGCAAGACCCTGTTTCAAAATAAAAGATAAAAAGGACTAGGGGTGTAGCTCAGAGCTAGAATGCCCCTAGGTTCAATCCCCACTATCCCCCCTCAAAAATACTGCACAGTAAGATCAAATATAAAATATTTTTATTACCTTTTCCAGTGACAGAATTTCAGTGTTTTGATAAAGTTGTGTGTTCTGGGAGAGAAAAGCCACCACCTGCATCAAAGCCTCCTGAGTACAATTCAGACTGACACGTGTCTGTTCCTCATTATCAAGCCTAGAAAAAAGAAAAGTCACTCACTGGTTTAGGATATATATAATCAAAATATATTTTTAAAGATCCACAGTTTAGAGCGGGGCATGGTGGTACACGCTTATAATCCCAGTTCTTGGGAGGCTGAGACAGGAGGATCACAGGTTCAGGATCAGCCTCAGCAACACGAGACCCTCCACAACTTAGTGAAAAACTGTTTCAAAATAAATGATAAAATAGGAATGGGGATGTAGCTCAGAGGTAGAATGCCCCTGGATTCAATCTCCAGTACCATGAAAAAAAAAGATCCAGTTTAGCCAGGCATAGTGGCACACACCTGTAATCCCAGTACTTGGGAGGCTGAGACAGGAGGATCGCAGGTTAGGACAGTCTCAGCAATTTAGCAAGACCTTTAACAACTTAGTGAGACCCTGTTTCAAAATAAATATGGGCTGGGGGTGTAGCTCAGAAACAGAATGCCACTGGGTTCAATCTCCAGCACCACACATAAAAAAAGTAAAACAAAACTATACATTTCTTCATGTCTCTGTGTGTTTGGAAAGATACTCACTTCTCTATAAACAAAGGAAAAGATAACTTGAAGATATTGGGCCTAAGTAGAGGAAATAGGAGACTTTGCAATGTCTAAATTTTTCATGTTTTATTTGTATAAATAATTTATTTTCTTTCTTTGTTTTTAGTACTGGGGATTGAACCCAGGAGTAATCTACCTCTGAGCTACACCCCTCGCACTTTATATTTTTTGTTCTGAAACAGGGTCTCATCAAGCCAGGTGTGATGGCACACACTTGTAATCCTAGTACTTGGGAGGCTGAGACAGGCAGATTAAGGGTTCAAAGTCAGCCACAGCAACTGAGCAAGGCTTTCAGTAGTGAGACCCTGTTTCCAAATAAGAAATAAAATTAGACTAGGGGTGTAGCTTGGAGGTAGAATGCCTCTGGGTTCAATCCCCAATACCAAAAAACAATTGGGTCTCACTAGGTTGCTGAGAGTCTCACTATGTTGCTAAGGCTAGTCTCGAACCTGCAATCCTCCTGTCTCGGTCTTCCAAGTACTGGGAACTGGGAGTAATTTTTCTTTTAATTCCAGTATTTACACAGTAATTCAGTATGGAAGACATCCACAACTGAAACCTTTGCAAAATTCCATGAATAATTTTTCTTGAGAATCTCGAAATTTCCCCAAAACTACTCCAGGACATCTACAATGACTTTACAATAAGAAATTTATACTTAAAAACCACTCATTAGAGGGATCACTTTTTGTTGTGATCTCATATAGATTTCGATTTTAATGAGAAGTCATATTCATCTTTGTTTTAAAACAATTAAGCCAAGCGTAGTGGCACACAACTGCAATCCCAGTACTTGGGAGACTCAGGCCGGAGAATGACAGATTTGAGGACAGCCTCAGCTACTTAGCAAGACCCTGTTTCCAAAAAGAAAAAAAAAAGGCTGAGGTATCACTCAGAGGTAGAATGCCCAAGTTCAATTCCCAGTACCACAAAAACAATTGTTAGGTCTTAGCCTTGTATACCTTGTCTTTATGATTCTTTCTTTCTTTATTTTTGATGGTTCTAGGGATTGAGCCCAAGGCCTTGCCCATGCTAGGCAAGTGCTATACCACTGAGCTACAGCCCAGCTGCTATCTTGTCTTTTCTGGTGCTTCTATGTATGTATATTAGGACAAATTAGCCTAAAAGAATATCACCTATCTGTGCCCTAAATAACTTATAACTGACCTTATAAGGAGTACTTAAATATATTTTTCCTTAAAGTACTTGGGATTTGTCGGGAACTGATATAAGCAAGCTTTATGTTATTACTACATCCTTAGGGTTTGTCTGTATTTGCTAAAGTAAAAATAGTATCTTTCAACATTATCAAGAGGATTAGAAACACTGTATGTAAACCACATCGAAAATACTCATTATTACCATTTTCATTATTTTGAAGATTCCATAGTTCTCCTTGTATAGGACCCATAAGCTGCTTATAAAACAACATCAGGGAAAATGACTCATTTCAAATCTAAGTACCGGGGGTTATGGCTTGGATCTGAACCACCCTGTAAAGGCCCATGTGTTGAAGGCGTGGTCCCCGGGGCGGCAGCGTTTAGAGGTTTGGGGCCTCTGGGAGGGGACTGGATCATGAGGGCTCTCACCTCATCAAGGGGTGGGTTTGTTTATGGATTCAAAAAATAATGGGTTATTGGGGGATGGAAACTTCAGGTGGTGGGGTCCAGTCAGGGGAAGTGGGCCATGAGGGCATGAGGGGTGTGTGAGGGGGTGTGTCCTCTCTTTTCCTCCCCCTTGCTCTCTGCTTCCTGGCTGCCAGGAGGTGAGCAGCCTCACTCCACCACATGCTCCCCACCATGATGTTCCGCTTCACCACACACCCAGAAACGACAGAGCCAAAGAACCAGGGACTGAAACCCCCGAAGCCATGAGATGACATTCACCTTTCTTGCTTTAAGTTGGTTTCTCTCAGGTTTTTATCATGGCAATGGAAAGGTGACTTAAGACACAAGTACAGGTTTTGCAAGGAAAATCCACACAAATAAACACATGCAAAAGAGAAAAATATACTGTACCTAGCAGAAAAAGAAGTGACAGAAACATCTCCAATTCCTTTCACTGCAGACATGACTTTGTCCAGGTCTTGGGTGTGGTTAACACTGAATTCTACTCGATGAGTCCCCTCTGTGGGGTAGCTGGAAGCTTTGGAAGGACGTATGGGCCTGGAGGTGCAAGCTCCTGGGTGGGGGCAGGGGAGGGGACAGAGTTTTTGTTGTTTTTTTTTTTTTTTTCTTTTTGTCTTAAGATTAAAAAGTAAGCCTGATATGGTGGCATTTGCCTGTGATCCCCAGTACTTGGGAGGCTGAGATAGGGGGATCACAGATTTGAGGCCAGCCTCAGCAATTTAGCAAGACCCAGTTTCAAAATAAAAACTAAAATATGGCTGGGGATGTAGCTCAGCAGTAGAACACTCCTGGATTCAATCTCCAGTACTAAAAAAAAAATAATAATTAAAGCCAGGCATGGTGGCACACACTTGTAATCCCAGCACTTGGGAGGCTGAGGCAGGAGGATCACAGGTTCGCGGCCAGCCTCAGCAACTTTTTTTTTTTTTTTTGCGGTACTGGGGATTGAACTCAGGGGCATTCTACCTCCGAGCTACACCCCCAGCCCTATTTTTTATTCTTTATTTTGAAACCGAGTCTCACCAAGTTGCAGAGTGCCTCACTAGGTAGCTGAGGCTGGCTGCGAACCCGGATCCTCCGGTCTCAGCCTCCTGAATGCTGGGATTACAAGCGTGCGCCACCACGCCCGGCCAGCCTCAGCAATTTAGTAAGGCTCTTAGCAACTTAGTGAGACCCTGTTTCAAAATAAAGATTAAAAAATAGGGCTAAGGGTATAGCTCAGAGGAAGAATGACCCTGGGTTCAATCCCCAGTACCACACACACACAAAAAGTAATATAAAAGGTGGGCATAGTGGCACACCCCTATAATCCCAGCACTTGGGAAACCGAGACAAGAGGATTTCAGGTTCAAAGCCAGCCTCTACAATTTAGCAAGATCCTCAGCAATTTAGCGAGACCCTGTTTCAAAATAAAATATAACAGCCAGGCGTGGCACACTCCAGTAATCCCAGTATTTGTGAAGCTGAGACAGGAGGATCGCAACAGGTTCAGGACCAGCCTCAGGACTTAGTGCGACTCTCAGCAACCTAGTAAACTCTGTTTCAAAACAAAAAATAACATATGGACTGGGAGTATAGCTCAGGGGTAGAATATATCTGTGTTCAGACCTCAGTACCACAATTAATTAATTAATTAATTAATTTTAAAAATAGGGCTGGAGGTGTAGCTCAGAAGTAGAATGCCCCTAAGTTTAATCCCCAGTATCAAAAAAAAAAAAAAAAAAAGGAAAGAAAAAAGATTAATACCCCTCACCATTAAAACACTTGAAACCTTCCTAGAAAGGCATTCTAAAATTTCAAAGTACTTGTAGGGAAAATATCAAATATGAAAGAACAAGAGGCTCCTCACCAAGCCCTTTGGCCAACCAGTTGTTGACTCCCTGGGGTGCAGCATCGTAGGCTGTGTGAGGAGAATAGATGGCAACTCTGTTCTCCAGGGCGCGGATCACCAGGCGCTCCTTCCAGCTTTTCCAGGTTATGCGCTTCATGGGCCGGAAAATAGGTGGATGGTAGGAGAGAATGAGATCCGCCCTCCTTTGCAGAGCCTCCTCCATTACCTCCTCAGTCAGGTCATTGGTCAGGAAGAGTGTGTTTACAGTATGTGGTGGACTCGGTTCCACCAGTAATCCCACATTGTCCCAACTCTCAGCAAATGAGAGGGATGCAAAATCATTCAAGGAGGAAATGAGAGCCTTCAAATCCATGAGGGACTGGGAAGAACTGCAGATCCGGGACTGGACAAGCTGGACTGTCGCAGGGACCAGGCGTACACAAGATGACAACATACAGAATTCAGGTGAAACTGAGTGTCTGGAGTCAAAACACAGGAAATGGTACACACGTGTACTTTTGACCTTGAGGCACCAAAACCTGTCAGCAAAAATCTGTCATCAAACAGACTCAAATAGCAGCTCTGCCACCGGAGAGTGTACCATACCCTATGCAACTCATTAATCTCTGGTAGCTTTTTTCTTATGTAAAAAAATATATAAGTGTATAAAATGAAGACACCACAACCTACCTCACAGGCCATCTAGAGAGGCATATAAATTATGTAGTAGCAAAGCCTACAACAATACACAAATGTTCATTCCCTCTACCCCCACCATCCCCACACCCTGGATTTTATTTTCCCTGCACTTGCTTCAGGCATCCTCCTCCCTTTTTCTATACTTTATATATTATCCTTAGCTGGGTGTGGTGGAAAATGCCTGTAATCCTAGTACTTGGGAGGCTTAAACAGGAGGATCACAGGTTGGAGGACAGTCTCAGCAAGTAATGAGACTCTCATCAACCTAGCAAGACCCTGTTTCAAAATAAAAGTGAAATAGGGCTGGGGATATAGCTCAGAGGTAGAATGCCCCTGAGTTCAATCCCCAGTGCTAATAAATAAATAAATATTATCCTTCTTCCAAGCTCTCAACTTCCTCAATAGTTTTTCTTAACATTCCTTTTTCCAGTGTCCTTCCTCAGCTCCCCTCCAATCTAATATTTCCATGACATTATAATTTTATTGGTTTGTCTCCACCAGTATGCTAAAGCTATTGCAAAGTCGGATGGAACTATCTTTAATAAAGCTCAGTATGAAAGAGCACAGTGGTGCACACCTGTAATCCCAGATACTCTGGAAGCTGGGGCAGGATGATCACAAGATCGAAGCCAGCCTGGGCAAGTTAGCAAGATTCAGTCCCAAAATAAAAAATAAAAAGGGAGAAGGCCTGGTGGCGCACACTTGTAATCCTAGTGCTGGGGAGGCTGAGACAGGAGGATCTCCGGTTGGCAGTCAGCCTCAGCTACTTAGTGAGGCCCTGTTTCAGAATTTAAAAATAGGCCTGGGGGTGTAGCTCAGATGTAAAATGCCCCTGGGTTCAATCCCTAGTACCAAAAAAAATAAAAAGGGCTGGAAATGTAACTCGGTGGTAAAGTGCCCCTGGGTCCAATCTCCAGTTTGGCAAAACGAACGTCAAAAATAACTAAATAAAAATAAAGCAGGGAACCGGGGGTGGTGGTGCAGGTTTATAATCCCAGTACCTGGGAGGCTGAGACCGGAGGAGCCGGTTCACGGCCAGACTCAGCTACTTAGTGAGACCCTGCATAACTTGGTGAGACCCTGTTTCAAAATAAAGAATAAAAAATAGATCTGGGGGTGTAGCGTGGAGGTAGAATGCCCCTGGGTTCAATCCCCAGTATCGCAAAAAATGAATAAATTTAAAAAGTAGGGAACAGTGTCTGTCCTAAACACTGCTGTGGTGAAGTAACATAAGTGAACTGCTCCCTCTACATCATCTACTCTGATTTCAGTACCACCGCAGGTCTTTTCCAGAAAAACAAAGGGCCAGGTGTCACAGCCAGTCGAGTCCTTGAGCCAGGATCCTCGCCCCTCTCCTATGGCAAGGCAATCTTCTCCCCTTAGCTCCTTTTCTGCCCTTTCTCTGCAGCACCCCAAAACAGTCGCAACCTGCTTTAACCAGGACGTGGGCAAAGAGCACAACTATCTTCAGGCGGGGTTTTCTTTTGTTTTATACTAGGGATCGAGCCCGTGGACATTCTCCTTCCGAGCTACACATGCAGCCTTTTTTTATTTTGAAACAGCGTCTGCTAAATTGCTGAAGGTGACCTCGAACCTAGGGTCCTCCAGTCTCAACCTCCCAAGTACTGGGATTACAGGTGCCGACCAACACAGCCGGCTTCCACGCGCGTCTTCCAATCGCTCACTACTCACCAATCCCGGAAACGCTCCTTCTCCGAGTGCGTCACTTCCGCCCCTCCCCCCTTTTTTTCTGTCCGAAGTTTAGGGAAGGGGCGGGGAGAAGGAGCTGGGCGGAAATGGTCCTACCGGTTTTCATCCGAGTACAAAGCATTGCTTAGAGCTCACTCAGATAGTTCCGGGTTCTGATTCTTGTCCCACGTAATTTTTTTTTTCTTTTATTTTCTTTTTCTTTTTCTTTTTTTTTTGGAGTAGGGGTTGCTGGGGATTGAATCCAGGGGTTTTCTATTTGTTGGCTTCACCTCTAGCCCCTTTTTATTTTGAAAGAGGGTCTCGCTAAGTTACAGATACTAGCCTCGAACCTGCGACGACAGGCGTGCGCCCCCACGCCCGGCTGTGCGTTATTATTCTGAGAGACCCTTTCATTGGCACGTTTCGATTGCAAGGGAAGTCACGTTATCCCTCTAGTTCTGCTCTTTTTGGTACGGGAGAGAGGTGGGAGTAAGAGGGCGTCTCTGTACAGTCCCACGCTTGACTCCGGTGGCCCGAAGAAACTGCAGTTTGGGAACCGCGTTCGCATCTTTCCAGTTTTAACAACGCTGTGCTCACCTAAGCCGCGAAGTACGGAGTAATGTCGTTCGTTCATTGACTTCTTCAAATGCTCTGTAAGCTCGGTGTTGGCCTGTTTCACTTCTCGGGGGACTCGAGTGAACATTGTGGCGAGAGTGTGGTTGGAAAGTCAGTAGGAAGCCGGGCGTGGTGGCGCACGCTTGTAATACCAACATTCGGGAGGCTGAGACTGGAGGATCCGGGTTCGAGGCCAGCCTCTGCTACCTAGTGAGGCACTCCGCAACTTAGTGAGACCCTGTTTCAAAATAAAAAATAAAAAATAGGGCTGGAGGTGTAGTTCGGAGGTAGAATGCCCCTGAGTTCAACCCCCAGTACCGCAAAAAAAAAAAAAGAAAGGGAAAAAAAAAAGTCAGTAGGAAAGTATATGGTAAAGTAATGATCAGTACTATGGGAAAAGGAAATAGGGCAGGTCCTAGGGCTAAAGCAGTTTTAAATGAGGCGTTTAAGTCAACAAGCCTTGACATTCGAACAGAGAGTTGGAAGTGAGGAAAGTCTGCTTCTTTCAAGTAAAGGTAATACCCAATGCCTAGACTCGAAGGTGGGCATATACCTGGCTTGTGGGAGGGACTTGCAAAAAGAGTCTTGAAGAAGAGTGAGAAGCCGGGCATAGAGGCGCACGCTTGTAATCCCAGCATTTGGGAGGCTGAGACTGAAGAATCTGGGTTCGTGGCCAGCCTCGGCTACCTAATGAGGCACTCCGCAACTTAGTGAGACCCTGTTTCAAAATAAAGAATAAAAAATAGGGCTGGGGGTGTGGCTCGGAGGTAGAATGCCCCTGAGTTCAATCCCCGGTACCGCAACAAAAAATAAAAAGAGTGAGCCAGAGAGGTTGGAGAAGATCCGGGGCTTCATTTGGGTAGGTTCTCCACTTCTGTAACCAGATTTTCATTAAACGGGGATTTGAGGCATTTTCTTTAAAATGTAAAGTTGAACTTGTGTGAGTGAAGAAGGTGGGAGAAAATGACTCATTCTTTTTTCTTTTAGGAGTAGAAACTTCAAGCTTTTCTTCTGTACGACTCTGAAAAACTAAATAGTACTTCCTGAAACCATTTAGAAGAAAAAATGGTAAGTTTTGTAGAATTCTTTTAAATATCTTTCGTTGTAAGTACTTTTAGAAATTCTGTCAAGGAGAATAAAGATACATGGAAATGTCGATGACAAAATGAATTAATTGTAGATTATAGACGGTTACAATGTGGAATGACTTTTTTAAAACCAGAAATAAGCAAATTTACTTTTAACTTTTTTCATATTTTTAGGTTTTTTTTTTTTTTTTTTTTAGTACTGGGGATAGAACCTGGGGGCATTCTACCACCGAGCTACACCCCAACCCCATTTTTTATTCTTTATTTTGAAACAGGGTCTCACTAAGTTGTGGAGGGCCTTGCTAAGCAGCTGAAGCTGGCCAAGAACCTGGATCCTCCAGTCTCAGCCTCCCAAATGCTGGAATTACAAGCGTGCACCACCATGCCCGCCTCATATTTTTAGTTAAAATACACAAATTTTACCGTTTATGGAAAAATGATCATGCAATAGAGATGGAAAGGAGAAGCTGGAAGAACAGGAAAAAATTGCCAGGTGTGATCATTTAAATTGGGTCCTTTTGCTGTGGATCTAAGGAGGACAACTAGAAGTTGAAGAAAGGCACTGAGAATAGTGCTCTGTTCTTCCTCCACCCCACACGCCCATCCTTAATCTTCAACCTGGCCATGCTCTGACTGCTGGATACTAGTGTAAGAAAATGAAAAGCGAGGCTTACCAAATAGTTCTCTCCCTCTCTGGAATAGGATATCAAAGGGGCATACATGTTACCAAAACAACAGGTACTACAAAAAAACAACAAAGCAAACAAGAAAGAACACATGGTTACCTCTTTACTTTTACAATACAGAAACACTGATAACTTTTTGTTGTCCGTTATCAAGAAAGGAATTGGATATTTTTTGGTACTGGAGATTTTTTTTGGTATTGAGCCCAGGGGCATTCTACCTCCAACACCCCCAGCCTTTTGGGGTTTTTTGTTGTTGTTTTGAAACAGTCTCGCTAAGTTGCTGAGGGTTTCACTAAATTGCTGAGGCTGGCCTCTAACCTTCAATCCTCCTGTCTCAGCCACCCAAATGCTGGGATTACAAGTGTGTGCCACCACGCCTGGCTATATGGAAATGATGTTTTGAAAAATTCATTTTCTTACCATTTTCAATATATATTAGTGATGGTGACATATAGATAAATAATGCTAATATAACAATTATTTTTCATGAAAAAATCCTAACTTAAAATTATTGTTTAGCCAGGTGTGGTGGTGCACACCTATAATCCCAGTACTTGGGAACTCAGGAGGATCACCAGTTTCAAGCCAACTTTAGCAACTTAGTGAGGCTCTCAGCAACTTAGCAAGACTGTGTTTCTAAATAAGAAATAAATATAGGGCTGGAGGCATAGCTGGAGCCACCCCCAGTTCCATCCCCAATACCATACACACACACACACACACACACACACACACACACACACACACACAAATTATTGTTTCCATCACAATATTTGCTTCCAAACTTTAGCAGAGATGGCATTTTACATTACCATTTATATTTATCTTCTGGAATTTTTTTTTCTGCTGTCAAAATAAATTTGGAGAAAGAAGTACAATCTCTCAGAGCTGTTATGTAGATGGATCATCCTTGAAGTAGTATTTATGTCTTTAATCAGATTGTCATCTTGAATACCCAGTCAGGGAAAATGAATAATACCTATAGTGACCTGAAAAAAATCTCATTTGTTCTCACATTGTCTTTCCTTTTTAGTCTGTGACATTGCATACAGATGTAGGTGATATTAAAATAGAAGTCTTCTGTGAGAGGACACCCAAAACCTGTGAGGTGAGTACCATTATTTGCATATTAAAAATCAGTTAAGC
>PVLC010034731.1:0-16728 GCA_004027655.1 Graphiurus murinus | reverse complement strand
ACAATGAGATATATTGGGATAGGATTTAAACATAAACATTAAATTCATTTACATTTTATACATAGACCTTATAGTCTGTAGGTCATCTTATACAGTATTTCTAGTACACCTACATTTTGACTGTAGCATGAGATCAGGTGGGACATTTTCCACTTGTGATGCCATGCTGATGCTCAAAAGGTTTTGGATTTTGAAGCATTTTTTATTTTGAGTATTTTTATTAGGGGTGTTCAATCTGTGTTCTATAAGCAGCTTACTAGCAGGTACTGTGACTGCCCCTGAAAGTCCCTAGTTCCTAGACAGATGCCTGGATTACTGCTGTTGTTCAACACCCAAGAACAAGGTCATTATGTGTCAGTGTTGACAGAATCAGGTTAAGTAAATTGACCTTTTCCCATATCTGAAGGCTTTTTAGTATTTTTAATACTATTATTATCTTAAAGATAAGACCTTTCAAAAACAGCTTTTGTTATTTTTTGTTATAAATTGAATGAAGCTTTTTGTTATAAATTTGAATGAAAAGCCATTCCTTGAACCCAACTCCAAAGAGTTTCTTACTCTTTGGAGTATTCCCTCTGAAGATACTTTATAACTTCAATTAAAATCATAAATCTCTTGATAAATTATTTCTTAGTTCATATTTATTGATTGATTTCAATTCTACCTTTTCTTTTCAGTATTTATTTTTCATAAATACAGTCATGCATCACTTAACAATGAGGACAAGTTTAAGAATTGAGTCACTAGGCAATTTCATCATCGTGAAAATATCAGAGTGTACTTACAGAAACTTAGATGGTGTAGCCTATGACACATCTAGACAAAATGATATATGTATATGTATGTGTGCATATATATATATGTGTGTGTGTATATATATATGTATATATATATATTTTATAGCCTACTGCTCCTGAGACCATGATGAACAAAACAACTTGAGATTTAACCAAGCACATGGGGAAATGATGTGATCAAGATAGGCTAAACACAAGCTCCAGTCAGCATAGCATGGCAAATGTTTTTTATTAAATTGTTTTCATTAGTAGAAGTATAATCTAAAAACAAAGTAAAATAAAAAGTATAGTAAATACATAAAGCAATATCATAGTCACTTGTGATTATCAAATATTGTATATGATTATATGTGCTATTTTTTATACTTTTACTGGTACAACCTAATTATACATCATAATGAGTTTCAAAGTGATACAAACATGCATGCACACTCTCTTGGGTATGTTTCCCTTCATATACCCCCCAAACACACATACACACACACTAAACATGTATGGGCATAACCTTAGTTGAACTATTTCCTTTCCCAATCCTCATTTTCCCCCTTCCCATCTCCTTCTCCCAATCCTCTCTCACTATTTTACGGTTTTCTCTCCTTTGATTAAAGTCCCTTCAGTTTCCTATTTATGTTCTAGCTTCCATATAGGAGAGAAAACATGACCCTTGACTTTCTGAGACTGGCTGATCTCACTTAGCATAATAGTCCACAGTTCCATCCATTTTCCTGCAAATGACATAATTTTGGCCTTCTTTATGGCTGAGTAAAATTCCATTGTGTGTATATACCACAGTGTGCTATGCTTTTATACAACTTGCAGCACAGTAGATTTGTTTACACCAACATCACCCCAAACACATGAGTAATGTCTTTCGCTACAACATTATGATGGCTGCAATGTCACTAAGTGATGGGAATTTTTCTGCACCATTATAGTCCTGTGAGACCACTCTTGTAAATGCAGTCCATCACTGACGCATACGAGGCATGCCGCACAGGATTGGGTTCACATTTGGAGGATGTGTTCTGGTGATCATGGTTGTTTTTATATTGCTCTCATTTTGCTTAGTTTATGTCTTTCCTTTGTCTCTGGAAACTATGAGCTGACCCACAGGGAACAAAGAACATTGCTAATCGCATTATGCATTCATTCCTTCTCTTTGTTTTTAACTGTATGTCCTTAGTTTCTGCTTAGTTCTTCTCTGCAGTTTGGATCTCTTGACTTTATAAACTTTTGTTTCT
The DNA here is from genome assembly GCA_004027655.1 of Graphiurus murinus. NCBI lineage: Eukaryota > Metazoa > Chordata > Mammalia > Rodentia > Gliridae > Graphiurus > Graphiurus murinus. The sequence continues at coordinate 14,690 of PVLC010034731.1, read as the reverse complement.
TAGTTTATATACTCTAGCTTCTTTTTTGTTGTTGTTTTTGATTGGGTTCCAGGTTATATTTCAATACACAAATACATTGCATAATGTTTCTCTTCAGTTATTTTTTTATGGTGAAAACTTCCAAATTTCTTTCAAATATTTTCATTTCTAATGTAAATATTTAATACTTTAAATTTCCCTCTAAGCAGTACTTTAGCTACATTTCCCCAATTTTATATGTTACATTTTCATTGCCATTCAATTAAAATGTTTTCTAATTTCCTTTGAGTTACTTTTTTTTAAATTAATCTTTTCTAAAATTTATTTATTTATTTCTAATTGGTGCATTGTAATCATACATCTTTGTTAGGTACAAGTTGACAAAGGCATACATAACAGGTTTCTCATTTAACCCTTCCCCAATTCCCACCCCACTCCCTCCTGCTCCCTCCTTCTCAAGTTCAGTTTAGTGATTGACTTTGATGTGTTCGTGAAAGTACATCATTCTAACTTCTAAAGGAAAAATTGACTTTTATTTATCCAATTGTACTTCCACCAATTTTCTATAACTTAAGCTGTCACTTTCCTCTGCTGAGTCAAAAAGATCCCCCAGGGATGATAGCAGCCTCTGCTTACCACCTTTTCTCCTGCACAGGTGGGGGCCAAATCTACTGTGCCAAAAAAAAAATAGAGATTTTAGGACACTTTTTTTTGGGACAATGATATCATTTTGTATTCTTTTTAGTCATCTAAAAATCCTAATGTTACAATAAATTTTTGCCATTTCTTTTCAATCAGAATATGACTATGACATAAATCTTCATCTTTAAAAACGTCACTTATGTCTTATATTATTTTATTTTTTGAAAGTCTCATAAACCAAATCTATACTCCTTCCCAATTATCATCCCTTCAAAGCTTAGGTGTTTCTCTCTATTTTCCAGCTTCCTAGAGTTGCTCCTAGTGTGCTTAATTCAATTTATGGAGCACTTAGTATTACAGTCATTTTGCTCCTTCTACAGTCAAAAAACAGCTGCCCTGGGTCAAATGCTGGAATCATTGTACCAGGTGTCTGACTATTTGAGTCAATAAATTGCATTTAAGATTCCATTTGTAATTTTCACTAATAAACTTGGACAAATCTATCTGGTGTGTCAATATCAAATGGAATTCCCATTACCCAAATTTCATTTTTACTTTACAACATTTCATCCATTTACTTTGAATATCAGCATAGTATTTTTTTACATTAGAAGAGTGTAATTTTTCCCCTCCTCTTCTTTACTCAGTGTTATCACCTACCCTCTGCACTGGCCAAGTGCACTGTGCTTGGTCTTCCTCCATGTACCCCGAAGGCAAACTCAGAGACCTTCCTGAGTTTTTGCTTTTAGTATACTGCAGGGATGCTGATCCTCTCAACATCCTTGTGAAGGAATTACATGGAAAGCAATTGTCTCACAACTTTAAAAAAAGAAAACAGAAGCAATTATTTACTGTGTGTTAAGTCTTACACTAGAAAATATAGAGTATCATGTTCAATAAGAGTCTGAGATTTCAGGGCTCGCCAAGGATCTCTAAAGAAAGTCATATCTTAAACTAGAGTTTGAAGGGCACCACGAGAGATAGTTCAGTACAGTACATAATCTGTTAGAAGTACAATATAAGTAGAGTATAAGAGTGAAAGGTCACATAAGAAGGGGCCAGAAAAATGACAAGTACAAGTATGGAGAATGAAATAGAGCAGGGTTCAGCAAACTCCATCTGCAAAGGGTCAGGTAATAAATAAATTGGTGACCATACAGCCTCTTATAGTAACTACTACTCAAAAAGACTATCATGGTGCTAATATGTAAATGAGCTTAATGTAGACAGTATGTAAATAAATATAATTCATTTAATGTATACACTGATTATTTCTGGGGAACTTTGTGTGTGTGTGTGTGTGTGTGTGTGTGTTACTGGAGATTAAACCCAGGGGCATTCTACCTCTGAACTACACCCCCAGTCCTATTTTTTATTCTTTATTTGGAAACAAGGTTTCACTAACTTTTGGAGGGCCTCACTAAGTAGCTGAGGCTGGCTGGGAACCTGTGATCCTCCTGTCTCAGCCTCCCAAGTAGTGCCCTACCACACCAAGCTGATTTGTGGAGAATTGACATCTTAACAATATTTAATATTCTAAGCCACAAACATAATGTGACTCTCTTTATGTGGTTCTTCCTTAATTTTTCTCAGCAATGTTTTGTACTTCTCAGTGTACAGGTCTTGTCCCTTTTTGGTCAGGTCTATCTCTCATATTTTTTATGCCATTACAAATGACATTATTTTATACTATTTTCCTATTGTTTATTGCTAGAATGTAGAAATAAATATATCTTGCTACATTATAAACTCACTTACTAGGTATATAGCAGCTTTCTTGAAGGTTTTATAGGATATTCTATGATCACCTCATCTGAAAATAATTCAACTTTCTTTCCAATATGGATTCTCTTTATTTCTTTTGTGTGTCATATTGTACTGGTTAAAATCTGTGATACAGTGTTAACTAGAAGTGGCAAGAGAGAGTAGCTTTGCTTTTTTCTTCATCTTTGAGCAATAGCAGCCTTTTACCATCAAATATGAGGCTAGTTGTAGCTTTTTCATGGATGTCTTTTATCAAGTTGAGGACATTCCCTTCTTCAGGTTGATTTTAATGTGCCTACTTGTCTAGCCTGTGGTGTTCAGCTGTTTTGCCAAACACCAGTGTTGATGTTGCTGTAAAGGTATTTTTTAGTTGTGACTAACATTTAAATCAGTAGACTTTGAATAAAGCAGATTGCTTTCCATTATCTGGGTTGGCCTCATACGGTCAACCAAAGACCTTCAGAAAAAAGACTAAGATCCCCCAAAGAAAAAAGAATTCTACCATCAGACTATCTTCAGACTCAAGACCACAGTATTTTCTGGAATTTCTAGCCTACAGGCCTTATCTACAAATCTCGGATTTGCAAACCACCACAATCATATGACCTAATCCCTTGAAATAAATGTCTCTATCTCTCTGGCTCCCTGCCTCCGTTTGTCTATCCATCCATCTATACAGGCTCTGTTTCTCTGGAGAATTCTAACTAATAATTTTTTGATTGCTACTTCTCAATATTTTTAACAGGAATAGAAACTGGATTTCGAAAATTTTTTCTGAGTATATTGAGATGAGCATATGAGGGTTTTTTTTTTTCTTTTTTAGTTTGTTGATATAGCTATTCACATTCCTTGATTTTTCAAGTGTTAAACCAAATTTGTATTATTGGCATAAACACTTTTATACTTCATCATTTGTATATGTTGTATATACATTACTGGAATTTTGTTAATAATTTATTCATCTGTGCTTACTAGAAATAATGGCCTACAGTTTTTCCCTGTAATGCATTTGCCTGGTTTTGCTATCAGAATAATGCTAATTAAAGAATAGATTTGAAATTATTACTTCCTCTTCAATTTTCTGGAAGATTCTGTGTCATCTTGTCAAATTCACTTATTAGTTTCTATTAGGCTTTTGTTTTCTTTTGTAAAGCATAGAATTTTTCCTGTATACAATATGTCATCCTCACTAAAGTTTAACTTCTTCCTTTCTAAACTTCCTACTCTCGAAATTTTAAACCTTTTTTCAGGGGCATTATATCTCTGAGCTACACATCTAGCCCTATTTTATTTCTTGTTTTGAAACAGTATCTCATTAGGTTTCTGAGGATCTCACTAAGTTGCTGAGGCTAGCCTTGAACCTGAGATCCTCCTGTTTCAGCATCTCAAGTACTGGGGTTATAGGCATGTGTCACCACATCCAGAAAAATTTAAAAACTTTTTAAAGAATTTTTTTTTAATTTTAAGTTCACAGAAAAGTTGAGAGGAATTTACAGACTTCAACATCATCAGCATCCCCTAATAACCTTAATTGATACATCATATTCTAAGGTTCACAGTTTCTATTAGAGTCCAATCTTGGTATTGTACATTTCATGGATTTGGACAAATTAATAATGATATGTTTTCACAAAATAATATCATAAATAGTATTTCATTGCTCTAAAAAGCATTTCTGCTCTGCACCTTTATCCACACACATCCCCCAACACACACGCGTGCGCACACACACACACGCGCCCACACATACACACACACACCCCTCCTAGCATCTACTAATCTTTTTGCTATTTTCATAGTTTTGCATTTTCCATGATATCATGTATTTGAAAATATCAAGTAAGCATCTTCTTCAGATTGACTTCTTTTATTAGGAATAGACAGCTAAGCTTCCTCCATGACTTTTCATGTCACCATAGTACATTTATTTTCACCACTGAATAATGACCCATTAGTTGGGATATTTACAGTTCATTTATCCATTCATCTACTAAAGGACATCTTTGTTACTCCCAAGCTTTGACAATTATAAATGCAGTGGCTATTAATATCCATGTAGAGGTTTATGTGTGGACATGATTTTTTCAGCTCTCTAGGTAAATACCAAGGAATGTGATAATTGGATCTTATGGTAAGAGTATGTTTGTTGTTTTTTTTAATAAACTATCAAATTGTCTGGCACAATGGTTGTGCCATTCTACATATCCATCAGCCAATGAGCAATCTTGTTTTTCCACATCTTTGTCAGTATTTGACCTTGTAAATGAGCTGAATTTTGTCCATTCTGGTGGGTGTACAGTGGTACCTCACTATTTTAATTTGCATTTTCCTCACATGGAGCATCCTTTCATATGCTTAATTCTCACCTGTATATCATCTTTGGTGAGGTGTCTGTTAAAGTCTTTGACCTATTTTTAAATTAGGGTGTTTGTTTTCTTAGTGTTAGGTTTTTAGAATTCTTTGCATACTTTGGATAACTTCTTGTAAATTTTTCTCCTGGTCTATGATTTAGAAAAGTCACTCTCTTCAAAATTCTTTTTTATCTTCTTCCTTAATTTCTATCTTATTGTGATTTCACTGTTGAATTGAAGTGATAAGAGCAATAAATCTAGTACTTCCTTGAGGAAAAATACTTTTGGTAACTGAAGATTTTCAGAGATGTCCTCAATCAGATTGGAGATGTGTCCTCATTGTATGCTTAATTCTCTGGATGACATCCTTAAAAATTTATGTATCAGTGTTGAATATTGTCAAAAGATTTTTCTCTCTACTGAGATGATCATGTTTTTTTCCTCTCTCTCTCTCTCTCTCTTTTTTTTTTTTTTTTTTGGTTGATATGTCAAAATTAAAAGATTGATTTCACATGCTAAATTAATCTTGTATTCACAGAATAAACTATTATGACATTATCTCATTATCTCTGATACATATGGCTGCATGTGCTTTGATCATTGTGTTGATTTGCTAGGGCTACCCTAACAAAGTACACATACTAGGTAATACCAAAAGCATAAATTTATTGTCTCACAGTTCCAGAGACTATGGTTTAGTGTCATTTGAATAGGATTTTTTTTTTTTTTTTTTTCTGAGCAAGAGGTAGATATTGAAGTGTGCTTTCATTTCTTTGGTCTCTCAGCTTCCACTTTCTTTTGGGCCCTTTGAAGACTTGTTTTTCATGTGCATATTTTAGAAGTCATTGAAGGTGTTGAAAGAAATGTATGTGTAGAATTATGGATGTGGAATTTGGAATTGGGCATTCCTTCTCTGTGGCTTTCGGCCTTTTTGGAGATTTTTTTCCCCTCAATTTCCATCTGCTCTTGTATTTTTCAGTATCTATCTTTTCAATCCAAGAAAGCTATAAATTTTTTGCCAGAGATGATGGCACATGCCTGCAATCCCAGCTACTCAGGACACTGAGGCAGTAAGATCAGAAGGGGAAAATTTAGTGAGAACCTGTCTCAAAATAAAAAATAAAAAGGACTGGGCATGTAGCTCAGTGTTAGAGTGCCCCTGGGCTCAATCCTCAGTACAAAAAAAATCCCTGCAAATTTTTATTTGAACTCTATTTCCAATATGTCTCAGGAAACTGGAAAGTACCTTCAGGGAGAAAACTAACTAAATAAAAGTATCACTTTGTTCACTTCTTTTCTATAAACGATTGTTTCCCATACCGTTTCTGATGTTTTGGTTGGTTTCTAGTATCTTCAGCCATTTTTTTAAAAAATACAGAGTAACAACATTTGTCAAAAAGAGAGTTATTTGGGTAAATGTTAACATTATTAGAATCAGAAGCAGTGTACTTTTGCTTGCATAAGAATGCAATCGCTGCCTGGTTCCTATATGTTAATTTATTATGTTAAAAGAATTAATATTTTTATTTTTAATTATTAATTTTAAAGGTTTTTATTTTATAATAAAATAATTCCAACATATTTTAAATAATACTTAATAACTTTTAATGAGGCTTAAACATATATTCCTTAATTAACATAATTTTCTAATTTTATAACTTAACAAAATTTTAACATAATGCTTAAGCACAATGTAATTATTTCATTTTAACATTATATAAGACATAATTTAAAACACTAAATGCAAGAAATTTCTCACTATGTCTATGTTTTGTTTTTAGTATCCCTTTTTTCTCATCCCTGTTTTGTATAGACAACACAGTAACATTCTTACACTAGCCACAAATGGATATAATTGAGAAGTCCAAAATTCTTTCTGAATATAGAAACATAATAGACAGAAACTCACCTGAGGAAAATGGGATAAACCTGCACAATAGAGTTGCTCTTGATCTCAGTATTATCCAGTTTCCCTCCCCTCCATGAAAAACTTTGTTATTGACTCCTGCTCTTCTTTCCTTCTTTCAATTATTTCATGTACTTTCAACTATTACACTTTTCTCTGACCCATCATCTTAGTCAAAGTTCTCAAAAGAAACACAGTCAATAGGTATATGAGAGGGATTAATTATGGGAATTGACTCACATGATTATGGAGGCTACGAGGTCCCAGATAGGCCATCTACAAGTTGGGGAACCAGAGAAGCTGGTGATGTAGCTCAGTACATGTCTGGAAGCCTGTGAAACACAGGCGCTGATGGTGTGATTCTAAATCTGAGGCCAAAACCTCAGGATCTGGGGACCTCTGGTGCAAGTTCTGGAGTCACAAAGGCCAGAGAATCTGGAGTTTTGATGTCCCAACCAAGACTAAATGATAGTCCCAGCTCCAGAAGTCAGAACAAGTTTTCTTTCTTTGCCTTTTTGTTCTCTCTGGGCCCTCAACCAATTAGATGGTGCCTGCCCACATTGGGTGAGGACAGATGAGGACAAGGTGAAGACTCATTCCACTATCTTACATACCAATCTCTTCAGGAAACCCTATCACTCTATCACCCATTCACAAATATACCCAAAAAATCTGCTGGCAAAACTCTGCGTATCCCTAAACCTAGTCAAGTTGACACTTAACATTGACCATAACATCTGAAATAAGTAGGAGACAGTTAATAACTATCCTAAAAGGACTAAGTAATAATGTTTCAAGCCGGGTGTGGTGGCAGCACGCTTGTAATCCCAGCATTAGGGAGGCTGAGACCGGAGGATCCGGGTTCACGGCCAGCCTCAGCTATCTAGTGAGGCACTCCGCAACTTAGTGAGACTCAGTTTCAAAATAAAGAATAAAAAATGGGGCTGGGGGTGTAGCTCGGAGGTAGAATGCCCCTGGGTTCAATCCCCAGTACCACAAAAAAAAAAAAAAAAAAAAGTAATGTTTCTCTTTCAAAATATAGGACAATTAATTCTATAAATAATTAAATAGCTAATAATTTTAGACATTTATTTTTACATTAGTGGAGGAAAAAGATTATGAATGCCACTTGCATATTACTGAGAATAAAGTATTACCTTCTTATAACAACATTTATAAAAATTCAGATGCTATCACAATATGCTTATTTGAAGACACTCAAAAATGAGCTAGATACTGAGGTACAATGCCCCTGGGTTGAATTCTCAGTGCCAAAAAATAATAATAATAATAATTAGATGTAATCACTGGACTAAAAATATATGTAATCACTCACTAACTCATCCTCCTTTCCAAAAAATTTTCATGCCTATTCCTTCTTTTCTGGTCTCATTGCCAAATATATAATATATATTTTGTAATACTTTAAAACTTTACAACCTTTTATAAGGCAATACAGTAGAGTAGAAAGAATGTGAACTTTAGAGCCAGAGTGACCTGAATTCAAATTTAAACTTAAACATGTATGAGATACATATTTTTCAGGAGCTTACTTCAACTCTCTGGGCTTAATTTAATTTTTTTTGTAGTATGGCACCATTAGCACATACATCAAGGTATTTTGCAGGGAATAGATAACAATTGTGTAAATCCCTCAGGAAATTATCAAAGTTAAATATGTTTTCATCTCCTATCTTCCACCAACATTGGAAAAATTGATGTAAACATGTTTTATAAGTGATAAACTAACATACTAATTTTACTTTGAATCCATCAAGCATGTTGCTAATAGACTAATCTCCTTAAATTTGCTTTAACAAACAATATTCCTTGACACTGTTCAACTTCAGTTTCTTTTTTCAGGCAGTCTAGCTCTGCTGCCTGACTTTCAAGGACACTAAAAGCTACTCACATCATCCCAATCCAATCATTTACCTATTACTTCCTGAGACACTGAGATCTCTAAGCCTTCTCCAGACAATTTGGACAGGCATGCACATTCTCTCACTTCTTGGCCTTTTATCACATTTGAAACATGCTCTTTTCAATTTATCCAGATCCTTCCCATTATTCTTCAACACTTAGGTCAACTCTCATTTCAGAGAAAATCTTTCCTGACTGTATAAGCCTTCGTTGAGCTCTTCCTTGAGTTCGTTCATCTCCTAAAGCATCTATGTACAACTCAATTTTTCATGTGTTCCAGTCTTATAACTATTCCTCCATTTAGTTTTAAACTCTTAAAAGTCAAGAATCTTCTTTCATAGATATTATAAATATAAAACATAGATTAAAGTGATTTTTTAAATTTTTTTATTTGTAAATTTAAAAAGCCAATGATTTTGTGTTCTAGCTAAATTCCACCCATACATGCAAATATACCATACATATAAATATACTATATATGTAAGCATAAAATAATCTCATTATTAGAAACAACAAGGACAGAGAATTTTGCTTCCATTACTACTTCTGGAGGAATCTATTAGAGAAAAAGTTTCAACAAACAAAAACAAAAGGAATGAAAAAAAAAAGCTATCAGCATGAGGTCTGAAGTGAGCTTTCTCTTTACTGATAGAACTATAATTAAATGATGGTTACATGGGAAATAAAATATTTACAATGGCTATATGTCTCTGGAAATATACAGATATTATAATTTTGTGCTGAATATGAGATGAACAGATACTAAGTATGGTAGGCCAGAAGGTTGCATCCAAAAGATATCTAATTCAAATCCCTAGATCTGTTAATATTACTTTATCTATTCGTAGCATCTTCAGATGAGATTGCCCTGGGTTATGTAAATATGACCTAAATTCAATGACAAGAACCTGATAAAAGGAAGATAGATCTTAAAAAAAAAAAAATCAGGAGGCACTGTGACCATCAAGATCAACTGGAGTTACTCAACAAAAGAATGTCAAGTACCACCAGAAGCTGGAGGAAAAAAAGGATGGATCTTCTCTGGACCCTCTAGAGGGAATGTGGCCCTGTAGATGCCTTTAGTTTGCTCTTCTTGCCTCCAAAACTGTGAGAGAACAAATTTCTATTGTGCAAAGACACCAAGTTGGAAGTACTTTGTTATGGCAGCCCCAGGAAACAATATGTTAACTAAATCTACAAATAATCAGAGTAGAACTCCAATGGGCAAGAGCAGAAAAAAGGGAGGGGTACTGGAGGGAAAATAAGGGAGTTTTATATAGACATTAGTATAAAGATTACCATTAGAAATAAAAAGTAAGCATTTCTAAATACCAGAAGATATGTCAGAGAGAGAGAGAGAGAGAGAACAAATAAAATTAGAACAGTAAAGACTATATCTTTCAGTGCATGATAGGCTTAAAAGTATACATATGTATGAGTGAGTGTGTGTGTGTGTGTGTGTGTGTGTGTGTGAGTGTGTACATATACTTTATAGTATTAGATAAATATACATGTTACAAGATTGGAGACAATCAGCAATTGTATATAGTAAGTGGTCTTAAATTACCTATTTAAATTTAGATTCGCTTGGTAGGATCCAAAGCCTGGAAGACACAGAAAGAAGCTCCTGACCATATACCACGCATGCTTTGGAGCTGGAGGGGCAGACTTCGCTTCAGATGGTGGAGGAGCCCCAGAGGATATCTGCAGAGCCTGGTGACTCAGAGGTTGACTGTGCCCACAAGCCACTGTGGTTCTGGAGAAATTGTGTACCATCCTAACACTATCCAGGCCTTAAATGAGAGAGATAGAAGAGGCTGGAGGGAGAAAACAGACCTTGAAGTGAACTTCTTAGGTAAGAAACTGGCTTGCCAACATTCTTTTGAGTTCAAACTTGCAATTAAGAGGGCCAATGTCCCAGTATTTTTGTTGTTGATTTGGGTTCTAATTTGTTCTTTCTCCAGTTCTCATTACTGTACTCTGTAGCTTTAGAAGTCATGGGCATGAATAAATGCACCTTTATGTTTCTAAATAAATACATTTAGATTCTCCAACAGAAAAAAATTCAACATTATGTTATAGTCAGGAATCACAAGTAAAACAAAAATTTTAAATGTTAAATAAAAGAATAGACAAAGCAATATCAGGAAACAAAAATAAGATATCAGGGCTTTTCAATCTTTGACAAGATGAAATTCGAACTAAAAGCTACTAAAGGAGACTTAGTTTATAAAGAGTATAATTCATAAAGAAGTAACTCTTTAATAGTGATGAAACCAATAATATAAAAAATCTTTCATAAAAAAGAAAATGTAGGAAATTTGAGAATAAAAATAAACTTGCAGAAATTTTTAAATCTACCAATTAATTCAAGACAAACAAAATAGAAAAATAAGTAAGTATATATAAATATATATCCCGCAATAAACCTCAATGAATTCCATAAAGTAGAAATAATATAATTATTCTCTGACCACAATGCAATAAACCAAAATATTAATCTTAATTGAATATTTTATGCAATTAGAAATTAAATGTACACTATTGAACAAAGAGAAATACAAAATAAAATTACAAGTTTTTAAAAATAATAGTATACCAGATACATCTGAAACTATGGGATATATTTAAAACAATTATCAAAGGCCAGTTAAATAATATTATTTACTTCTATCAATAAAAATGATTGATGAAAATAAGTGAACTAAAAATCTAACTAAAATAATTGAAGAACTGCAAATTAAGCCAAAAGTAATCAGAATTAAAGAAATAATAAATAGAAATTACAAAAAAAGTAATAAAACAGAAAAATAGCCATGCATGCTGATGAATGCCTGTAATCCCAGTACTTGAGAGCCTGAGACAAGAGGATCACAGGTTCAAGACCAACTTCAGCAACTTAATGAGATTCTCAGCAGCCTAGTAAGAACTTGTTATAGGCCAGAGGTGGTGTAGCTCAGAAGTAAAATGCCCCTGGTTTCAGTTCCCAGGAATGAACACACACACACACACACACACACACACACACACACACACACATACACACACGAGCGCGCGCGCACATACACACACACACAGTAGAAATTATACATTTAAAGTCTGGATTTCAAATTTGTCAACGAAATAGACTACTAGCTACAATAATGAAAGTAAAAGAGAGAATTTCTTTAAAAACTAGAGATGTTAAAAAGGAATTTGATTATTTTGAGTAACTTTATACTAGTATATTTTATCTAGAAGAAAAGGGAAATTCTCCTTCCAAAATGCTACTTTGTAAAATTGATCCCAACAGAAACAGAAAACTTAAAAATACCATTTGCTATGAAAGAAATAGAAAATTACTGGAGTTTATCTAGGACAAAACAATAAAAAACAAAAAATTGGAAATTTTCCAAATCTTTTAAAGATCAGATTATTTCAATGCAAGTATTCCAGAAGATAGAAAAACGAAGAAATACTATAAATTTGTTTGATGAAAGAAGTGTAAAATTGATTCTCCAATCTGGCAAAGACTACAAACAAGAGCACTACTATTCCATATCTCTCATAAATACTAATGCAAAAATCAATTAAAGTATTGATGAAAAGTATATAATACCATATTAAAATAGTACAGCATGAGCAAGCAAAGTTTACTTCATATTTCACATTAGGAAAATGTGTATTATTCTAGTATTTTGCATTCTTTTTTATATATTTTATTAATACAAATTACTCATCATAGTAAGATTCAAAGTGATACATAAATACCTGCACACCTCACTTGGTGTATTCCCCTCTGAGCCCGACCCTGCTCCCCCTTTCTCCCTTCTCATACATATTAGTGAGATTGGTAGTGATCCCTTCAGGAATAGACATGACCTTATTTGAACTGTTCCTTTCCTCAAGCCTCATTTCCCCCTATCCATATCCCTCCCCGAATCCCTTTCATTATTCTACTGTTTTAGCTCCTCATTTAACTGAAGTTCATTTTATTTTCTATTTTCATTCTAGCTTCCACATATGAGAGAAAACATATGACCTTTCAGAGATTGGCTGATCTGACTGAGCGTAATATTTTCTAGTTCCATCCATTTTCCTGCAAATGACATAATTTTGTTCTTTATGGCTGAGTAGAATTCCATTGCATGTATATACCACTTTTTTAATCCATTCATCTGTTGACCACCTAAGTAGGTTCCATATTTGACTATTGTACATTGTGCTGCTATAAACATGGGTATGCATGTATCACTATAGCATTCTAAATTTAATACTTTTTAGAAAGATACTGAGGAGTGGTATAGCTGGATCATATGGTGGTTCCATTTCTAGTCTTTTGAGGACCCTACATCTCCAATAATGGTTATAATAATTTACCAACAGTATATAAGTGTTCCTATTTCCATATAATCTTGCCAGAACTTATTACTGTTCCTATTCCTAATGATTGCCATTCTAATTGCAGTTAGATAGAATCTCAGTGTAAGCTTGATTTTCATTTCCCTGATTGCTAATGATATTGAACATTTTTGTTCATATAATTGTTATCTATTTGTATTTTATAAAGTGTCTATTTAGTTGAAATGCCCATTTTTAATTGGGTTATTTGGTGTTTTTGTGTTAAGGTTTTTAATTCTTTATATATTCTAGAGTGCTTTATATATTCTAGATATTAGTCCTCTATCAGAGGAGTAGATGGCAAAAATTTTCTCCTACTCTGTAGGTTCTATCTTCAAACTCTTGATTGTATCCTTTGCTGCATAGAAGCCTTTAAATTTGAAGGCATCCAACTTACTGATTTTCAATTTAAGTTTTAGGGATCTGACTGAGGAAGTGTCTACCAGTGCCTGTATGTTGAAGAGTTGCTCCTATGTTTTTTTCTAGTACTTGCAAAGTTTATGGTATAATTTCTAGGTCTTTGACCCATCTTGAGTTGATATACAAATTCAGCAAAGTAGCCAGATAAAAAGTCAACTTACAAAAATCAATAGCTTTTCTATATACCAACCATTAATCCACTGAAAAATAAATCTGGAAAACAACTCTATTCACAATAGTCTAAAAAAAATATTAAGGTATAAATTTAACCAAGGAGGTAAAAGCCCTCTACAATCAAACTGAAGAAAGAAACTGAAGAAGACCTTGGAAGAAGCAAAGATCTCCCACGTTCTTAGATAGGCAAGATTAATATTATCAAAATGGCCATACTACCAAAAATGATGTACAGATTCAGTGCAATTCCTATTAAAATACGAATATCATTTTTCGCAGGTCTAGAAAAAAAATGATTCTAGAATGCATATGGAAGAACAAAAGATCCAGAATAGATAAAGCAATCCTGAGCAATAACAGCCATGCAGAAAGCATCAAATACCTGATTTCAAAATTTACAACAGAGCTATAAAAATAACAGCATAGTATTGGCATAAAAACAGACATGTAGACCAATGGAATGGAATAGACGATACAGATAGGAATCTTCATACTTATAACCAGTTGACAAAGGTACTAAAAACATACACTGGAGAAATGACAGCCTTTTCAAATGGTGTTGGGAAAACTGGTTAGCTATAGGTAGAAGAATAAAATTACATTCCTGTCTCTCAGCCTAGTATCTTATATTCTAAGGATATAAATCATAAGCCATTTCTATACATGAATAAAGTATGTTTTATAAATTCAACATATTATCTTGTAAAAATAAATAGATAAACACAATTCACTGATATTTTCTTAATAAAATACATTCACCTCATTCCAAAAGCCAACGTATATTTCAAGTTCTATACCTCTTTTGGGGACTCATGTTAGCAGCTCATAATGCTGACTGTCAGGAAATATATTCGTATAGTGCAGTATAAATTTTTAATCCAGGAATTTGTCACTTCCTCCCATTAGCAATCAGTTGTCACTTATAGAAAGCTCTCAAACTGAGTGCAGGGAGCCAAGGGGCTTCAGTGACTTCAAGGCAGTGACTGTAATTTTCACAGGGCTTTGACAAAGGTGAGGGATGTCAGTTTGGTGAGTTTCCCATGGAATATAGCAATAGCAATAGCACAAGAAGCCAGGAAATAAGAGCTTTCCAATAATGGATTCTGCTTGTTTGTGAGGTCATCAGTAATTTGACTTGAGTGCAGATCCCC